>JAQFYZ010000987.1:0-29330 GCA_034695085.1 Cylindroiulus punctatus
CTTTTAAGTGTTTGTACCAAACCCAATCAATCCCTTTCCCATACGAGGAATAAAATTTATTATTATTATTATTATTTAGATGCCATCTGTTGGGCAATCACTGCAAGGGCAGAAACTATTCAGTAGTATTCATGACATAACTCTGACGAATATTACTTATCACAACAATTTAAATGCTGTGGACGTGTGTAACGCAGGAATTACCAGCTTCCATAAATGCTGGATAATGGGAAATGTCACGTATCAAGTACCTATGAAATAGCTGCAGCAAGATCCCCAGAGCATAATTTCATTTACGGATATGAAATAAACACGTTCAACAGTGTGAACACTAATGCATATCGATGATCGATTTCCTTTCAACAATCCCTTCTCCCAAGCTGTCCATTACTGGTCAAAGGATCCAGCTGGGCAGCAAACTGAAATGCCAATTCACAATACTGTCAGGAAAAATCCAAAGACCCTTTACGATACCGGACATACTGGCCAATTTGTCAGGTGGTCCTCGGGTGATGTTGAATATAATCGTTTACTGTATATCTGGCTGTGAAAGTGAAATACATACAGAGTGACTCAACTTAAAAAATTAGGTGCATTGAAATAAATTCTAAACTGAATATGCCTAACATGTACATTTTATGTGGGACTCGGGGAGAAAACATTTCAACCCCATGCGGCAAAATCCGATGAAACTCATACATATACTGAGTAACAACAGAGTCATAAATCATACAAAACGCATTTTGATTTGAACTTTCCAAGACACACTGTCAAACAAAAAACACTGGATGTTAGCGAAATGCTCGGGGTTTTTGACCAATATTTCACGAGAGCAAAAGTGACAGAACTTATTGAATTCTAAGCCACACGATGCCGTCCGTTTGTATGGAATCCGTCATCAAGTGATCAATTAAACCGTTTATAAAAGTGCATGGTAGCAACGACTATATTGCTGAACGGATGTAAAAAAGAGGTCACGTTTCAAGTGAAGTACTGACGTACGTACATCAAGGAGAGAATAACCACCCAAAAGGAGAACAAACAGAAGCATTTAACGTCATTTCAACACGTCGAATAAACAAATACATGTAAGGCGTAGGAAGTACATGTATGTTCAACTATCATGAACAATGCATTTCCATGTGAGCATTAAGATCATGATGGTATTGACAGCAGTTTGTTTCTACAACAGATGCCAACACTGTATATACAGTATAGTAGCAGTTTAACATATTTGCATGTATAGATGTTCATTTGGTAGTTTAGGTGGTGATACCATTACAGGGTTCCCACCTACTCAAATTCTTAGGACGATTTAAATGACATTCCCCAACTGCTTTGTAGAAAATCACCTGATATTTTGCCATGGAATTTTACACAATTTTAGACCAATGTAATACTAATTTAGGTATAGCCTACTTTCATAATATTATCTCTGCATTAGCATAACACAATCAGAATGTGGGCTTCTCGTAACGGCTCAGAGGCTGGCAGTGGTTGCCTGGTGGTTAGGGGCGTTAAATCAGAAATTGCATTGTTATGTTGGTTCAGGGTAGGATATTTACTATACAAAAGCACAAAAAACGATAAATTACGGCAGGTGTCACTTGTCTATTGACAAGTACGGTAGAGTTGAAATATAAATATTTTGTGCATATGTGGCGCTAGTACTTTATCAAAGTTTATCCAGCAAACTGCATTTATCTTGGATTTCAAATATATGAACCCGGCCAACTTTATCAAGCATTAGATTTTTTATATAATCATTATTTTTGGATAGGTTTAAGAAGAATAGTAAACCATCCCGATTTCCCTGACATTCCATAAAGTGTGAACTTCGTAATCTTAATTATCGATGGAGAAATTATGAATTTAACATCAAAATATTTTAACACTTAAAAAAGATTTGAGTAATCCGAAAAGCATGAGAGCACATGATAAGTTTTGAATTCATAGAATTATTCCTCTCATTATTGCAACATTTGCCACGCATTTTCAACATGATTATTATATTAACGAGTATACACTATTGTTCTGGTATGCATGGTGATCATCGGACAAGCGCAGTTATCTGGTAGAAATTCAAATAACAGCTATCACCCATTAAATGGATTTTAATTACTGCATGTGTAATCTAAAGCTGGATATATAGCGAGCACAATAAGAAGGCACAGCATTTTGTAACTTGCTTCGAGTGCATTTAGTACGCAGCAACGCTTTGCATAAATTCAAAATGTGGCTATCGTCAGTCATCTCAACAGCTAGTTGCAAAGTGTTATTCAAGCCATAAATTTGCATGCTAGCATTAAATTCATCGCTTTGCAAATGCAAGCATGAGAGATCATATTAGTCAAGCTACATTTCGGTGGATATTCATGTATTTTTTTAAAAGAATGTGTCAACAAGTAAGCCCTCGAACAGAATTTAGCATAAGGGAGGTTTAAATTTAGACGAAATAAATAACGCAGTTCTGTTCGCATGATTTGCACTGCTCAAACAATCTCAACATATATCAAACAAGTTATGTCTCTAAATTCCGCATAATTTGAATTTGAAAATCATTCGAGCATGGTCTATGTTACAATTGTGATTACGCAGCATGAATATGAGCAGAAATAATGACGCGTTAAAATGTGCCGCAGTACAGTACAGCAAGAAGAATCTATATACATGTACTGTATCATGCGAGTATGCATTATGCGCATAGACTGTATACCACCAAGAGTTTTTATAAGGACGGACGTACTACATAACACAAGCACTGTTCACATTTACAAAAGTCTACCTAATATGAAGTTCTACTCTCATTACACGAATTAATTTTTGCAAAACGTTAAGTTAAAAGGAACTTAGGAAAACACTGGAAGAACTAGTTTTTTATTCCCTTTTTGGATCACATCCATGGAGAACCAGTATAACAGTATATTATGTCATTATACTGTGATCACCTTGTCAAGTAATGTTTTTTACACAGCACGACGTAACGAAATCAGATGCCCCATTTCAATTACTGGATTGAATTGAATATAATTACGCACAGTATTTCCCAAAAATAATTTCGGAAACCATATTGTACTGTGTGCATGTATCAAAGTTTTGGCGATCCATATACCGTACTTGTATCCAGATCGTGTCCTCGAAATCAGTACTTTTTTCCACGGTTTTCCGCTCTATGCTGTGCAAATGCTGGAATAATTAAATGACAAATGATTCTCGTTAACATATTATAATCCGAAATTTCGTCGCAAACACGATCAATTCGTGTCAACACAGTTTTCAGCTATAACAAATGACCTGCAGATGTATTATTGTTCGTATAAGCCCATGCACCTTGGATTCGGTATAATCGATACAGTTCCGGTGCATGTATATCATTTCCGACTGGGGGATAGATAAATGCACAGTAAACCATTCTTTCCATTATGCCCGTAAAATTGTATTGTGCGATCTCCTCAGACTTATTCTCATTAGTCATGGGCTTCAGAGAGTAGGCCTACACAAAAGGATCAAGAGATTGAACTATTGCCATTTTGTTGATTCATAACTTCGTTTTTTAAATCTCCATAAGTAATTTGCACTGCTGATTGTCGATATAAAATACGACCATGTGGGAACATAAATGCACGATTAGCCTCAGGACATATCATATAAATCATGGAAACCAACATGAAAGTAACTTGGGGGTATTGAGTTTCAGGTGAGTTTAAAGCTTGCATATAAACGTAGACATAGAACGAATTAATAACGCACGTTTTTGCGTTTACCAATTTAACATTTTTATAATACATATGGATAAATTAATTTATCAGAACCAAGATATTTCACAACATTCTTTCGCCATATTCTTGCATCATACTAAATGCAATCATAAGCAAATTTTTAAACTATTTAATACAAGTAATCACTATGCTGTCTAAAGAGATTACGCGTCGTTTATGCATATACTTCGTGCCATCATAAATGCTTATAATGCATACATTAATGAAAGTTGCATTAGGCACTCTGCTTATTACGATTTGGTATGCACCAGATGGTTGCATTTACATCACAATTCCAAACACTTTCACAGCAATAGCCAAACAGTGAAAAGTTGAAACCAAACGTTCATACTACAGATTCATAGCTACACTAATGGTAAATTTAAATGCCAGCAAAATTATTCCATAACTATGGCGCTCAAACCCTTTATTACCGTGACGTCGCAAATCCCATGAGATCCATAAAACTATGGCTTAAGAATCCAGTAAAAAAGGCGATATATATTTGTATCAAAATACAAACGTCATTCCTGCAATTTACTATTCTTCACATATTTGAAGAAAACGAAATTAAAGCAATGAGGCAGCAAGAGCGCAATGCATTAATTATAAATGCTCATTGGATAGAATTCCATACTGGGTATAATACATTTGCGCAAATATTAAAATCATATTTGCTTGGAGTGCATGAATAATTGATATCCCCCAAAAAGCGCTTATTTCACGACTCACATTTGCACTTTATGCACAGCTTTGGAATTCTATAAGAGCATTATTTAGTTTGTATAAAAAAGCGATGCACAATTTATCTAATGGGCGTATAAAATGGTGTCTAAATGGGTGAGGAGGCTGCACTGAAACAAATATAATCAAAGAAAATATCATAGAATTATCTCCAGCCAATATGATATAGGCTATCTACAAGTATAAGACCAGAACGCACTTGCGTAAGCAACATGAACATGTACAGTGTATGTAACCATGTATGCAGCAATATATTATGTTTTATCTGCCCAGGTGGTCACATATAGCATATGCCGTACAGTATACATGTACACTGTATAACCTCATACCGGTGCATGGTCATATACAACTTTTCCGCCCATGGAGCACACATACAACTTCTCACCACATCTGTTTGAAAGCATCTATAGCACAGTTTAATGGCGCTATAATTAATCATTAAAATGCATATATTAATAACAACCTCGAAGTAGAAAAATGCATCAATGTACTGAAATTAAAGCCAAAATCAGACTTACGAGCGTAATTTCTTTCCATGAAACAACATTAGGGCGTGCCAGGATTTGGCTGATAAGCAAAACTCACGTATAAGTACTGTATACATGTATATGTCTGTCTATACTATAGTGCATAATCTGTGCGTTCAGAAAGCCCTAATTCATGCAGCTTCACCGACCTAGCTGGCATAGACGACACGTCGCAAGTGAAAATAAAGTAGCAAGAAAAACGCTTATTGATTAATCAAATTTTTCAGTTAGAAACCTTTGAGAGGGCAATATTATGCAGGGCCACAATATTTTCTTTAAATCATAAATCGGGCCATATTTTGAAAGTAATCCGAGCTCAATTTTTGATGGCACCAAATGTGAAAGCAGAAGATACCAAACAAAATTGCCATCCATCGATACGTTTTTAGCCACCTAAGCCTGGCACGATATACATTTTACTTCGATAACATCCTTTGCATATAGAAAAGCTGCACGACACATAAAATCCGTATGCGAGGATTGAAAAGTGCATAAGCATGCATGACACCAGCATGAAATGGATAGGCCTGCGCCTATATTTATGCCAAGTCTTGGATGAACCTATGCCTATCATAAAGATATGGATATTAATGGGCAACGGTACCCCATAAAACAAATTATTCCGTGCATGCCACAGATCAATATGTGTAAATAAAAAATATTCCCGTCCTGCAGAGTGAAAGTTTTATTGATACCGAAGCGCATAAATTTGTGTAAGCGTCAAAATCTTTTTAGAACTTCTCACATCTGCAAATATCAACAACAACCTGAGATGCTGCATTCATACTTGGGATGATCCCAAATTAACGCACATGCATATATGGCGAATATAAAATATATTTTATGATTAACCATAGAACGACAAGACAGGTCTCGTGAAACACTACTGTACGCACATTGTAGTGTTACTTTTCCTACTTCGTATACATTAATTTCCGATTTTTTCTCTTTTTCGTTATTTAGGAATCTGAAAGATTCGCAAATTTTGAAGAGTACTTTTTAAGGACTCAATATCAAACTCAAGGGATTGTATAGGCCCTTGAATACCAAAAGCTAATTCAAGGAGTCCTTAAGGACTTTCAAGGAAACTGGGAACCCTATATATTATAGCGTTCTTGCAACGGTTCATAATTAGCTATTTACTGGCAGATGGGCAGCTAGACATTTCGTTTTTAGTTAATTTTTGGGATAATTTAACACGTAAATAAAAAACATGCGTTTTTTCATACGTTCCATATGAATATCAAGTCAGTGGAAGTAGCGCTAAGGGATTGGTGTAGGATTTAGAAGCATGATCGTTATATTGAAATACACAAATATGACATAAGGATATTGTGCATTATGAATCGATTCCACGGACGACAATCATGTTCTCTCCGTGACAAAACAACCATACAGAGGGAAAATTTCGAGTTGCTGGTTGAGTCTGCTGGTGAACATTTGTATTTGTATGGACCATACATCCTATTAATTTCCAGGCAAATCCTTTGGTCTATTGATTCCAACATGCAACTAACCATTCACTGCAATATAATACTCATGTACACAACTCAATGTACATTGTGTGAGGCGTGCCTATTTCATGCTCGTGTTTTGAAAAGAAAATATACATGTACATGCATAATTTCTGTTTCACTGAATTTTAGAACAGAAGAATTTAATTTCGTGAACTTTTCAGTAGTATATTCTCCATTTTAATATTTAGTACAGTTAATTAAACATATTAGTAAACAAAATTTTGCCGGCCCACACACTCATATCAATAGCCAGGATAAGAAAACTATACGTACTATACTGTACTAACATCAGAAATATGGTTAAAAAGCACGATACTACATATAACTTGGAAATATACATTTATATTTTCTATGATCGTTATTTCATTTCGATTGACGTCATTAAAATAGCGTGAACATGCCACTGCTTTCTTGTGAGAACTTGAGTTTGAAAACTTTATACGTTTAGTTCATTCAGAGCGTCATATTGTACATGTACAGACTATTTGTAGCGCAACCACTACAAACGCTGCATTAATGCACTGGCACACTCCATTTTTATCAAAATAAAGCGGTAATACTGTAGATAAAAAATTATTATTTCAAAAGCTACCAAAAGAATAGTTTGCAGGGAGTATAGTGAACAGTTATTTAAAATTTCCAGGACATATTTTCATTGTTTTTTCAGGACACAATCTATCGATGACATCCGGTGAATTTTTTACCCACATTTCATTACAAAATGCTAGGAATACAAGTGTGTGTGGAATGCACTGTAAGATAGTCGTATACTTGACCAAACGTTTGAACAACGCCGCCAGAAAACAATTCACGAAGATCAGATTGTTCATGAGCTGCTTAAAGGGCAATATACTGATACTACCGCTATTACGTTTTGTCAATTATATTCAGGTTTGGTTTATATAGAATGGCAAGAATATAATTTGGGCTATTTGCAAGATAAATCATCCTGGATTCACGAAAATGCTTGCAGTGTCGAGAAGATGCATTGGCAACATGCATTACTTCTTGGAAAGGGGCTAAAGATGTTTGCAGGGCAATGGTTATAGTAAATGATGACAGGTGGCTGTAAGGCGACCAGATCAATAAAACGCGGACACCATCTGCAATCAAAGCGATTCCTCAAAGACTGCATATTTCTAGTACAGATACAGCAATGATGGCATGGCATAGCAAGAAGAGGCCGCTACTCAGTTGCATGGTTGGTTATGCATTGGCTATTTCATGTCCATTCTGCTTGAATGAATCAATGGACCATCGCATACATCACAGGGTGGTGATCTATATATTTCCCAGACATCCAATATTTCAAAAAATATATACATTTGCTGCATACGCATTGTAAACTTACGCCAAAAGCCAATTAATACAAGGAATGCACGAATGGGCACCACCGCATGCATCTGGAGTCTTCAGGGAGTGGAAGTAGATTTTAACATAATGAAAGCATGTTTTCGAAAGATGAGCTGTAGATGTACCAAATTCACATTACTAACTTTGAACTGATAAGAAAAGAAAGAAATGAGAATTTGTGTAGCAATGGTGATTGAAAATGGCGTGCACGCAATTTCCAGCAGCATATCATATGAAACGTTCAGGGATTCCTATACAGTCCAAAAATACATCATGGAAATGTTATCACATCTGCATAAACGTGATGACTAATTGAAAAGCAATTACTATTCCCATTCATGAATTATCTAAATATACATGACAACGAGCGATGTAAATAAAATGCATGCTTTAAAAATTGATTAAGCGGGCATAACACTCAGTATACCGGCCAGTATATGCATTAAACTTGGTCAGCTCGTCTAATTTTCTTAATCAGGTTGTTGGGCCATATCAAAACCAACAGAGCAAGCCATCTCGATTTTCTCCATTAAACTTCGCAAAATACACACAAGGTCACAAACTGCCCAAGCCAGATAACAGAATTGATGACAAAGTTTACTCTGCCGCCCATTGATTTTATAAATGCAGAATAGAAGTCATGCAGTACACTAAGTGAAATCTTGCTTGTCGTGTTGGTTCAATGACCGTTCTCCTTAATTCTGTGTGGATGAAATATAGGACCAAACATCGATATTTCATTACATAACGTGTGAATGACAGTTTATATTCCACAGATGAGATCAAGATTCTTTAGCTTTATGAAATAGTTTGATTACCTACAAATTCGAAAGTGGACTCATAATGATTCACTTGACAATATACTTACAAAAGAAGTCACATCACCAAAAAATTTTGACAGATATCTGCTCGTACGAGAGTATATCGATCAGTTTCATAAATTATGTTTTGTGGAAACCTAAGCTTCAGTTCAGATAAATAAATAACCAAGCATCTCAAGTGACAACAACTAAGCCACCCATCCAGTTCTTCCTCTTATTAAATATCATTTATACAGTTCCTCAAACGCTTCAAAGATCAGAAAAATATGATGATGAAGCTGTTTAAAGTGATTATTAGACGTTTCATACATTACTTTCTTTTTCTCCTAATCAACTACCATTAACGTGTAATGGCGTAAGCATGAGTGTAGGTCCCTATATAGGCTACTGCATTTGCTGCACTTGCTTTGGCTTATAGGACGCAGGGTGATTTGAGGATATTTTATATGAAAAAAGTGCGTCTAATAAGCCGCGAAATACGGTATACCCCTTCCATAAAGTGAATATCCAGTACATGTATATCCACCAAAAAACTAAAAACCTGCACAGAATAAATATGAGATATGGACCTTTTCTGATTTACACACAACGCCTGTAAACAAGAAAGGATCCAAATCTGTATCTAGCTTTTGGGGATAAAAATCAAAGACACATTGAAGTAGCAGAAGAAGCGCAAAAAATCAAACGCCACGCACATCCGATCCTATCTCAATGCGGCGCTTCTGAACATGCAATACTGGGAGGAAATACAAAATGATTTCAAATTGAAGAAATCAACAGAAGACTCGTGAAGAGAGATGTCAGCGCAACAAAGATGCGAAATTTCTTTTCTAAATTTCTTATATACGAATCATGGCTGACAATGGCGGCCATATAAAGCAAAAACAGCGAATATAGGAAGCGCCTACTTATTCACGCTACTGCGGTATAAGTTCGAGACGAAAATTCCCAAAAGAAAGTCATATCATGTCGTCAGCTATATGAAAGAGTACACCCATAATGGCAAGCGTGAGCGTAAAGAGAAGTAACGTCCAAAGGGACATGGTTGTTAATAGGTTTTCTTCTATCCATCAGCCCTGCAATGGCATAGTCATCAGGCTATATTTTCTTCTCCCTGACCTGCTTCAAATCAAACCCTCAGTTTTCATCACTGAAGTGAAAAAACCCCTCCAACCAAACCATCCATTTGGCCGCCTTGTAGGACCTACTTCTTGCGCAAAGAACCTCAATCTTCAGCATTGTCTTGCTCTTCCGTTCTAACTTATACTCATCGATTCACTGTGGCAATTTAATAGCATCCAACATAGTAACGAGGAAGGGGTCATTCTAAAAGACAAGTTCACCGAAACTCCAGTGAAATTCAAGCGCTATCTATATTTTCATAGTGAATTATCCTCAACCATATATGTGGTGTATCCCCAATGGTCAATCGTAAATAATCACGTTACTATTCCAAAGGATTATGCTGAATTTCCCTGACTTATAAATCGTGTACAACATTTTTTTAAACCTGCTCATGAGATAAATATAATGTTTATTAATATCAACGTTTGGAAATGGTCAGCAGAAATCTCAAAATAATTAATAAACATGTAAAAAATTATTTTTTGGGTATTTTTTGGGATGGAATTTATTTTTTAATTTTATTTTGTTGAAGAAACTTATTTTCCCTGACTTTCCCTGATATTACAGCAAGAAACGTAGTTTTTCCAGACTCTCCCTGACCATTTTGTTTTTCCCTGACTTTTCCTGACATTTCCTGACTTTCCAGGTGAATGTCAGGGAAAGTCCCCTGGATATAATGGGAATATATCAACCCTGGATATAATGGGAATATATCAACCCTGGATATAATAGGATTCCAAATAAAAACGATAAAAAATATTTGGTGCCTCTACTTTTGACAAGTCGCTGACAAAGATCTACACATGTAGATAATCACCGACTGATTGTGGTAATAAAGGTGTATAAACAATCTACTGTAGCATAATTATGAAGGTGCAATAAAATGGGGTGTCCAAAATAATGTTATTCGCCTCACATCTCTTCTGGTGAGTTACATGTACATGCATATCAAAAAAATTTCACAAAATTTATAAGCAATCTTACAGGGTACTGAATACTACAATCAAGGAGGATATTTGTCGTTAGAAGGGTCAAGTCCATAGCTATACGGATAATGTCCTAAAAGCAAAACTACTACATCGATAGTTAAGCTCAGATAGCTCAGATACATGTATAACATCATGAATTTTTGTTGGTTCCATCATTGCAACGCCTACTTTTTGACTGCAAATAAGAAAACGACAAGTGCAAAATTCATTTTAGATACAAAATTTCCAAGAAAAATGGTAATATTTAGGCAATATTGCATTTCCTTTGGTAAATAATTCATGGAACGATTCATGTTCATTAAATTGCTGCCAAGAGAACTTCTTGAATGCCCCAGTTGGAAAATGAAAGTAGTATGGTATAAGAATGCGATGAAAGCCAGCGCATTGCAATATCAAAGCCAAATTTCTGACTGAAAAACAGGCAAGCAGTGCACGTAGAGAAAGTACATACACAAGAGATTGCTTCCAACAATAACGATGAAGCTAAATGACAAAAGGAGGCATCTCGGTGCACATCAAGAAACGCAGTGGCAAAAGCCAAGAAGAGTACATATGCATGCAGCTTTTGACGGCATTGGCCAATGGATTGCATGTGTGCATATGCACAGTGCATATGTGACTTATACTAACTGATCTGCAAGCCTGGTTGCCATCCTTTTGGATTATCATTTTAAATACAGATAACAAAAATATTGCAGCACTTGATGAATAAGTCGAAACTGACATGCGTCAAGATTAGTAGTTTCAAACGTATTTTGCTAAACATTAATTAAACTTTTGCTTGGAAGTAATGTTTATTCAGGCAGTTTTTAACTTTTGCACATGAAAGTATATGATATTTTTCTTCAAAAACATAAAATTAAATAAACCATTTCTAAAGATTTCTGGTTCGTTGAAGCAAATTAACATATGGATTAGCTAAACTCGAAGCTGTTAAGTGTACGTCTGTATTATTCCCTCACAGCTTATTAGCTGACAGTGTTTGCCTGGTGACAAGGGGGAAGTTAAATCAGAAATTACATTTTTGGGGGCATGCAATAAACAAAAAGAACAAGAAAAGCAGCAACAGATAGTTTGTTAAAGCGAAATGTGCTATTCTTATATACGGCACACTAAACAAGGAGGGTTGAACATGCAAATTTTTAGCATAGAAAATATTAATACATGTATAAGCAAATATTGATTTGCCAAATTTGTAGAATAATATGTCCTGGCCAGTGTAACAGAAATTTAGAAATTATGCCTATGTAAATATTAGTTTGTGTGCTACTGGTTCTCAAAATAATTAAGGTAAGTTTTTAATTTTATATCATAAAGCCTATCCTAAAGGTGAAACGACGTTGCTCATTTCATCCACTAACAATCAGCGTTTTGCTTTTCCTTATTTCACATAATCACAATGTTATTTTCATATAATTGCTGTATTATATATTCTAAACTATGTATCTGTTAACGCTAACCTATATGGGCTTCAAATGCTGTTTGGATAAAGATCCTATCCGTTAATAGCTTTGCAATTATACGCAAACGGAACTTTTGTTGTTGAGCATGGCACGAAACACCTTCCTAAACTGTTAATCAAGCAGCGTAAATTAATTTATTCCTGTATAAAGTTAATTCCTCATGAGAGCAACGCTATGCAGAGTAAAAGAGACAGGGACAAAGAGCATACGAGCATGAGAAAGGAGTGTTGAGTAGGCCTACACTTGAAATAATCAATAATTAATTGGAATAAATTGCGAGGTATAGTACAGTACGTGCATGGACGTCGAAATGTAATTGCAGTGTTAGAAATACAGACAACAAACAATCTCTGTATAAAATTTCAGGCAATCTGTGTGGTGGTCGAAGAATTGTCTCTAACAATTAATTCGCGCCATTCTTGTTCACAATGCATTAAAGTTTGAAACGGTCATATCAGTCAACAATTTCCTGATTGTGATGCACGGTGGTGTGCTAATTTAATGGCATAACTTCAGAATGTTTAATTCAAAAAGACAAACAAGTCCAGTTAATGAAAGCTCATTGGCTTTGAGTACAAACAGTACCTTAATGGCTTTAATATTTTTAATCATTATCTTATGATGCCAAGCTGAAACACGATAAGCCCATAATTGAAGTAACTCACGTCAAGTCAAGTAAAGGTAGGTAAACAGGTTTACGTGCATAACTTATTTACATTAACATATTTTAAAGTCTGCGTGTGATTTCATAGGCACTGCAAAAAAAAGAGCTCAAAGTAGATGTAAATACATTTACAAAGATACCATCCCAAAACTTGAACCCCATCCTCATCATCTTATGGATTGCTATGACGTCACAAAGGGTCTATCGATCTATGCAATTTAACACGTATTCAAATACAGGCTGCTTATGTTTATATAGTGTTGCTTAGAGACTGGCAGAACGACTCTGCTTAGAGCTAATAATACGCTTAAGGATCAAACCGACAAGCAAACCACATTATGAGATAATAAAAGGGCAAAGAAGATAATGAAGTGGAAAATGGTGGACAGCTAAATCGAGCACAAATTATTTGGTAAATCTTTTCTATCTTTTAACCGTACAGAGATGCATTTCAAATTAACGCAGTACTACTGTAATGACTCCAGATTATAGCGGAGCGCAATATCATTTGCATGAAGACATTTAAATATCAACTTTATGAGCCTGCAGGCCCACGGCATATTTACAGGGACTGTATTTAAAGACCCGAAACAGAACTTCTATTATATTACTTACATGCTCATTACAGTACGATGGACGCATTAGCGAGCACGCCTCGTTGAAATTGTCAAGTGCTAGACTGACGAATTTAACATTGCTATACAAGGCTTCGAAAGTATAATTAAGATTTATGAGCACGCATCCCATGTATAATGAAGAGTGTATAACTAACGAGAGATTTCAAGAACGGATTGTCGAATATTTATATCCCTACGGATATTTAATCCACTACATCGTTTCTTGTTCAACAGGTCGGTTATAACAAGTTCAGACGTATACGCAATTATACGATGTGTCCCTCAAAATGACGACCTAGCATATCAAAAGTTTCAATCAATTGACTCGATGAAAAATGATTTTTCAACTGTAGTTACAAGGCAAAAAAGATGAAAAAAGAAGAAGAAATAGTTTCTAATTCCTCATATGCTTGAACAAACATATGCAATGGCGACGCCCTTTCCATGGCAAAAAGTACACATGAGTTATAACTTCATCAACATTAATGGCATCATCACTGAAATGATATAAGCGCGATACAATGGTAACGCAGTTTTGTTTAACCTTAACATGCAGTATATCACTGGCCTAATGGAAATATGGCATGTATGGTAGCACTATTATGCGAAATACCGCATTAATGTGATAACAAAAGAGCAGTGTTATTTCAGCGACACACGCAAATCACAACTTGAAAACTGTCAAGAGTTCAGTTTTATAACTGCATAAAAACAATTTATATGCTGAATATTATGTATGCATGATAGTTACAACTGATGCAGGTCGTCTGTACTAGATGAAACAGAACTGATGATCTATGAACTAGACATTACATGGGAAGGGGTGAAAGAGATAGTGCAAGTCAAGTTTTTTTAGTTAAGTGCAAAAATGACTTCCTCGGAAGTCAAACTTTTGTAAGAAAATGTGTGGAGTGTCAAAGTATACCAATGTAAGAAGGCAGCTGCATTGTTTACAGGTTAAAAAGCTTGTTGCTTAATATAAGGAAATTCTGACTTAACTACCATCCCTTTAACCATATCTTGTATTATTGTATTTTCCCTATGGCAAGAACTAATAAACTTGAAACGAAATGAAACTTTTGATTCACCCTCAGAATATGCATGTACAAAGCCCGACCAGTATACTGGTAATTGTCTCTTGTCTCTTGTGCATGCACAAAGGCAAACAAAACAACGTTTACCCTATTGTTCTTCTATAAAATATAAGATGAGAGCACATCAAAAAGGATAAAGTCAGCTTAGGATAAATTGAGAAGATCCTCTTACGCATAAATTGCAGGCGAGCGAAGAAAAAAAAACGAGAAAAACATCGGTGAACTTTGAAATTTCTATGCGTCTTGGTGCTTGATATCGACCTAACAAACTGTACGAGTGTTTACGTCTTCAGACAAAAAAACAACAGCTTTGACAAAATTCACAAACAAATGAGCTGTTTTCAGATCAATGTAGGTAATTGCCCTATACAAGCACGTATGCATAGATGAATTAGCGGAAATTATGAACGGGAAAGAAATTTTGATTTGAGTACAGAGTGATACAAAAGTAAATTAGGTCCCAAAGTACACTAATCCAAAAACGCCAAAAGAAAAATGGAGAGTCGTATTAGGCCAACCAAACTTTCAGGATCATACAACTTTCCTGAAAATTCCACGTTTTTCAGCTCTGAGGGTACGATGTACATGAAGGCCTACAGTTTATAAAGCTACATTATATCGTATTCTGACGAGCATTTTTGAGATAATTCTGGAACCTGAAGTGGCTTGAAAGGGCACTACCATAAAAATGGAAAAAAAGACTGGACAGGCAAAAGAAACCAAGCAGGTCTACATTTTCTTGCTTTCAGAACAAAGATAAATAAAATAAAACTTAAGATCTACTATTTTACCCATGAGACAGTTATGCCATAGAAATGGAAGATGCCATGCCATTTAATTTCCCCAGTGAATATTAGCGGAAATGTATGCCATGTGAATTCAGCCGTAATAAAAAAGAATGCAAATTGAGAGTTTGGTGCACCCCCATCAAAACAAGTGCCTCTGTGCATTAAGGAAATTCGATAGCTAAGAGTCCACGGAATAGTTTGAACACACGCAACGATTATGAGAAAGTACAAAATGAATGAATCGCGTTTGGGAAGGAAGTCTTAAAGTTGAAATTCACGATAGGGGCAGGGCCGGCTTATATCCACCATCTATGGGATTAAAGTCGATTGCTTCAGACAGAATTAGGCAATTTCACGATATCTAACCGAGGTTGATGATGCATAACAACTTTATGATGCAGGCATTAGAGGCATTGCAGCTGGCTTACATTGGCGTTAAAAATGCAAGCCCTTCAAAGGCTATGGGGAATTATTGACATCACACATGCATGGGGCGCACTCAGCGGATATGCCAATTTTGCCACCATAATCTTGTTTTACAAGCGTAAGGCGGTGTATTGGGTTCAGCACGCCAACCCATAAAACTTCTCCTATAGAAGCGAACAAAATGTGCACTAGGCACATTTAATATGAAAACAATACCGATACTTATCCATAAGAGCTCATACCTCAACATTAAACAAATCAGCATATCTTTGTGTAAATCTAATCAAAACTAGTTTTCAAGTGTAACGGTTCAGTAACCGAGGCGAAACAGGAGGTTGCTTACAGCTTTTTATTGTTCACAGTTTCAGGCCAATCCGGCCGATTATCACACAGCCCGAGCCAGTTCGGCCGGTGCACGTATCACAGAAACGAGGCCACTCGGCCAAAAGCATAAATTACTAAAGTATCACAGATAACTACCTCCCCGAGGAGATGTAACATAAAGTAACATAAACGGCGCGTTTACTTAGGGCAACCGGCCCCCGCGCCGGAATCAGGGCTCAAAACCCAACGCAAACAAAAGAGAGCGAACTTCCTGCTCTGAGTCCCAGGACCTGACTGACGAGCTGACCCCTTTCCACCTCCCAGGTCAGCTCGCCCTCCCACAAGGGGGCACCACCTCAAGGGCCGGGGGCGTCAGGGTCAACCTGACAACATTCCTCTAACGGCCGAAACGGCATCCTGGGCAACATTCCAAGACCGCCACAGCGGCATTCCAGCTGTGGCGCAGTCACCGTGGCATTCCTTGCGCCACGGGCCAAGGGCGCTAAGGTGCCCTTGACACAAGATTGATTTAGATTGAAATTTATCGGCCCATTATGCAACGTAAGCATGCAATCACACAAAGCACGACGATACTGAGTGTTTGCCTACGACAAGGGGCAGCCTCGCCCATGTGTGAAATCTACAGTCGTCTCAAACATAGAATATACAAAGCCCCAAAAAATTAGAGCGGTTCAGCTTATGGATTTGGTTTTCCAGCACAGGAAGTACTAAAGTAAACAAGGCAGTCACGATGTGAAGGGGAGGGAAGAATTGTTGAAATAAGTAGCAGAAATGGCCTGGCAAGATTAATTCTAAACCGTTTTCATCTTCCTATTGGTCCATTTGAACTCCAATGAATAATATTTCTTTGAGAGTTGCCATTTTAGAGAAATTCGACATGATGATTTTAGCTTTTCCAGACACTTTTCAGATCAAAAAAAGGTCACGTACATTGATTTACAGGTGTCTATAGCAACATTGAGACGAGCAATATAGCCCTAGAGACCGACGCTTGTAAGCCTACCATTCAAAATTAATTTCCTCCAAAAATTAGATAAACTGTCCCTGAATTTTCCCGGTCGTATCAATTTCCCTGAAAATGCGAACATATTGTATGGAACCACAACATACACTTTGTGGCTTATTTAAAGCATACATTGTTAGTCAGCGATTTATACATTATATTGTCATTTAAAGAAATCTGCTTTGTTAAATCTGATCAATTTCCACATATGAAAACTTTATAACATACATTATGCTACAGTATACATTGTATACGAAATTTCATGTAACCTCCAGTTACAAATTATGAGTAAAGATTGCAGTTCAATAACTTTTTTCCCATGGAAATAATAACATTTGCATGCAGCAGTGTACATGTAGAACCCGGGTTGTGGGTTAAAAACATACTTAAGGTCAAATACGCAACACAGATGAAATAATAACATCATGCAGAAATCTGTTCTTACCTTTAATAGATGTTGCTACCTATAAATCCTCATCTGTGACGAACTGTCTACTCTTCAGTGTTTGTAATTCCCCAGTGCAGGACCAAAAAACTATCTGAAATGAAAAGATAACAATGTAGTAATGCAAGCTTAAGAATGCTTGAAAGTACTGCAGGTACCAATATATGAGTATTGCATGGATTCACACAATAGGTGCAACGAAAAGTCGTCTGTATGTGTTACATATATACTTCAATTCAATCTTCCCCGAGTATCTAGTGACCCAAAACGCCATCTGTGTGATTTTACGTGAATGTTATAGCCCAAAAAAGATATAATAATCATTGTAGATTACATTGAACAATGGCGCCATTTAAGATCCACAAGACGCCCAAGGACTGCCAGCCAAATGCGTGAACTCAAAATTAGGAGCAAGTGATAAAACCAATAGGAGAAATAGGAGTATGTGCGAATGAAAGATGGACCTAGTGACGGAAAAAGCTTTCACCAAAATTACTTCGTCCCAAAGCATTAAATTGCATATCATCATTTGTGTTTGCAAGCCCAACACCACCACATGTCAATTCCAGTGACTGATGTAGGGCCTTTACGCATGCAACTAACAACGAAAAACGAGAGCAAAACATTATTTCATCCTTTGTACACACGTAATTTGTCAAAAAAATAATAACTGTTTATGTCAGGATAATTCGCACAGCCTTCCCCTTATTGCTGGAGGGTGATTTACTAGTCCAACAAACAAATGATAGAAAAATAAATGAATATGCATTATTGTTTCGTTAAATTGATCACAAGTTCGAGCTTTATCTCGTTAACCCGAATATTCATTTCCAACATCAATATCAATGCACCATAGAATGCACCATACAAACATAAAACAGGGTTTCAACTGAATTTGGCACATGCTATTCCATAGCATTTCAATGACTATTCCAGGACTTCAAAAAAGAATCTAAATACATTTTAGAAAATGAAGACATCCAAGTTTTATATCATCAAAAAATGTCCCACCGTGTAGGCATCCGTCATTTTAACCCACCCCACCCCCATCAAGATCAGAAATGATGAATTTTAGCTGATATATGTCCAAAAATTCATTCAAATATAAAATGTTAATTTCATGACTTTGTTGACCGAACGCACCTTGCATAAAGAAGTATTCTCAATTTCTCAGAGCAATACGAGTTTTTTTCACAACTCAACAACACAACATGTAAATCTGTCGTATGTATAACGCTCAATATCTTTGCAACAAGTCACAAAAAGCAAACTTGCTTCGCTTTTCAAGGCTTCTACTATTTAACCTACCCCTTAGTAAAACTGAATAACGTTCGGTAAATGAACTCAAAGAACATGAAAACGTTTCTATTTTTAGTGGCTTGCTTCATAGACTGTAATTAGTTAAATGCTCCGCAAGAACCAATGGCACCAGCCTTTGTTGCATTATAATCGCGCAAGTTTCTCAGAAAGAAAAGGTTTATGTCATCACAAAATCCATATGCAGCTATTTTTAGATATAGCGATGAATAAAAGTTACACTGTGCAACGCATGCTCCAGAATACAAGCTAGCAAAATGTGTACATGAAACATATATATCGCTGCTTAACCTTTCAAAAAACTAGAAACCATGCTGTTTATTCTGGAGCGCTTGTGGATTCCTGAATCTTTTATGCTCATAACAAGAAACCATACATAAATCCGAGTATTCATTACTATAGCGTAGGAAAAGATTGTAGTGTTCATATTAATATTATATGATTGCATGTTTTAATAAAAAGAAATTGCTGCACGCCTAAAATACATCGACTGCTAAGCAGCCCTTCTTCCTCAGTGCAAAAAAAAGATTTAAACACAACCACTAGGTACTACGTAAATGTAAGAACATACTATATATGGCTAATTTTTTTATACAAATATACTTTCGAAAGCGTTTCTTTATGTACATGTATGTGGTTAACTTTTTATAGCACATCATCTTTGCAAATCAAAACAAGTAATGTAACAAGAAAACACTATACAACCCTGGCATCCAATTTAAGCATCAAAATTAATTAAAAACAGAAACTGATTAATTGAAATCGTACAACTTCAAAGAAATTGATTAAAAGTACCGAATAAAAAAAGTTCAATCTATTCATCTGAAAATCTCATTAAATCTATGGATACATGTGATTGTATTTCAATTGGAGCTTTTAATACAAGAAAAAATACGGGTCTGCAATACAAAAGTTTGGCACAATTCCAAAACACAACCATCAAAATATGATTACAGATCCAAGATCATAATTTAATTTTGTATGGCGTACAGAACTAATTTGCACTTACAGCGATCGTTGCCTGCTAACTTTTATACTGACAATGTATTACACTGCTATTTATCAAAAGACCCTGGCGATGCATTGCATTCTAAAGAATTTGACTGAGAAATTTACACTTTCTAATTTGATTGAATTCTTCGTTGAGGATTTTATCACTCCGATGCGACGATTGCATGCAAAAGAGCAAGCCCATAATGGTGTCGCCGCCAAGTCTAACAAATATTAATGATCATTAATCTATTGTACATACATAATCCAGGCAGTACATACAGTACACGTGTATAGCCACATTATGCTTTCATCTATTTTATTGCGTTTGGGCTTGAAAATCTGAGCCAACATGGCTTAACCGAAATTTTTTTTCAACAAGTTTGTCGATGATACAGTGTACAAATCTCAAACATGACATCAGAAAAACGTAAGGAATTTAATCACACACAAAACTTTTTCGCATACAAGATATTAATTTCTGTGGAAGATAGGCTTTATGAATCACTAAGAAACCCGGGAAAGATTATTAAAATCGACCTATTTTGGCGGAAAATAAATCATAACCAGCACAATTGAGCTGCTCACATTTCTATCGATTGAGCTCAGCAGCCATAGAAGCAAAAAGGTCACCAAATTGAGAAAACTATAAATAGGGTGCAGCAGGATCAAAACGCACCATATTCATTCGAAGTAATTATTAAATGATTGCTGCTAGGGCCAAGTTTGACTGCATAGCCGTTGTCAGAACAACCCATTCTAAATAATATTGTTCGCTTTATATACAATTGGGGGGGGGGGCGATATTCCCACACGCTGAATCGTCATTTAATAGCACAAACATTGGACTGCAGCCTTCGCACAGCCATTGCAACAAAAATATGCCTATCGATTGATTGTCAATCTCTACTTGAACTAGGATATATCGATTTTGGGCTCATGATGCCGAAATTGCGAGCTGCATAAGCTACAGGTTCATATCAGAGATCTCCAGATTTTAAACTTTCAGCTTGAAATACAATGTTTGGCACATAACGAATGTAGAAAATAGCCGAGTGTGAATTAGACCATCTGTTACAAAAAACAGGAAATTAAAGCAATATCTTACGCAGAACTGAATAAATCTTACTCGTGGTACATGTACCGTATTCGTTTCGGTGAGAAAATTATTCTAGTTTCTCAGAATGCCTCGATATCTATAGACATTTTCAAATTGACTCATTCAAATAAGTCTGGTATGTAACCTTCACCCCAGTAAAACAACAAAGTTACAATGATTATATCTAAAAACAGGGAAAATAGTGCAATTACCTAATAAAAAGTACATCCAATCAGTCACACAAATCAAGCTAAAAATTATTTTTATAAATATTAACAGCCGCATGTTAACTTTTCTTATCACCATCTATGGTTTTTTAAGAACAATTTTATAAGTCATTCATATCCTTGAAAGTGCATACATCTTGGCACATTGATTTCACATCATTTTTCGAGGTTATTAGGATGTATTGTGCAATACCGAAAAGAAATGGTAGCCACAAACCCGTAAACAAGCTAAAGAAATGTTTTCATTGTACGAAAGCATTGAGGAAACGAACAACTGAAGTTGACAACTAGCTGAATGGCAACAGCTGCGAAATGTGTAAAAATCCAAAAAGTAACAAATCGAAGGCAGTGCAATATTAAACTAGCAAAGGACATTCGAGGTTCAACAAATAACGCTAGAGTTCAAAACGTCGTAAAAATCAAAGCTCGACCGCCAGGACAATATACAATATTTACTATTTCCAAGGAATTGTAGAAATATCTATAAGTTTCACACAATGTCTTATCACGGTTCTCCACATCACCTATCACCATTCTACAGGGATGTTAGTGAGAGAAAAACCTTGTAAAAAGTAACGTTTTTCACAAAGTAGTTTATTTTCAAATTACCTCAACAACAAAATCAAACATTTTGGTTGTAGGCTACACTAAAAAGTAGCTCTTGTTGTTACGAAACTGCTTCAACAATAAGCAGGGCCCTATTCCACACAATGGTACACTGTAGTGGTATGGAGTAATACCGTACAAGTTTGTGTTCCATGAAAGCAATTTCTATATACGGTAAACCTATGTACAATAAATTATATCTATACCTTACAAATTACAAGTTGTGTTCCACAAAAATATTTTTAGCACTACCCTGTAACTTGCTTTGAAGTTCCTACAGGTGAATGCATAGCGACTTGTAAATTCGTCTGCAATTGACATTTTGTACGTACATAATTTCATATCTCAAATTACAAGTACATAAAATTATAATGAATAAAATCCTTGTCAGCAATGGTTGTACAGGATGACCACGATATATTGTATTATCACAGTTTACACGTTATATGTTAGGAACACATGTTGAAAGTTTAGAGCTTCTACTGCATACGGAGTCAACAATTATATTTACACTTTTATGATGATGTCACTTATTAGAATTAAACATTAAAGTACAAATTGCATTATTAGTGGAACATCATGCATACTACAAGTCTATATTTTTCCAGTACAACGTACACACATTTGTAACTTGAACAATGATAGGCAACTTGTACATTTGTGCGCAATGGAGCCCAGGCAGCATCCAAAAGTTAAGGATTACAAATAGCAATTTTCGTAAAATTGGCGGGGAAAAAATCACCTATTCTGCAAGTAGTGGATTTTGAAGCTGAAAGTACTACTGATAAGGTTTATACTGGACTCAGAATTGCAGATAAGAGCCTTTTCAGGAGGACTGTGGCATGTGTACAGCACTAAGTTATTGAGTTAGACGCCATGGACTTACCAGAGCAATCGATACTAAACGCATTGGTTGTTGCTGTTGTTGTTGTTGAGAAGGATTTAAATTATTTATATTGCCCAATTTAAATGAGACTGCACATTGCGTCGAGCCCGTTGGCTGGTCTCTGATGCACATAAATTGGCAATCTATTATAATCCCAGTTCCTTTTTATTTGCCTGACACAAATCTTTATCCGCCCAGAAGATAGGCTGGCAACGACGCTTGTTACATACGAATCGGTTAGCTACAGCTCCCAATACATTGTCAAGGTGTTGCTCGAAACGGCTGAGCGTGGAAAGTAAATGATGTGACTATGAGTACCAAGGGTGCTGTTATATGCATGAGACGGACTTGAAAACGGCTTAAAATTTTGGCCATAAACAAGCGAGAAGGTTTACGATAAACAATATTGCAACCAATCATAACACTTGAAGAAATGAAGAAAAGAATGACTGTTACGAAGGAAATAGTAATGTCCACATTCAAATGTAATGTTTCAGATCCAACATGTAATGAATTTAAGTGGAGACCATGGAAAGTAAAACTGAGCACACACACACTTACAGAAAAATGAAAGGCAATAATACTCCAGGGTGACCCCAGTTTACAAATTGTGTCATTCCCTAATATTGCCATGATTTCCAGGTTATGTGCACTGTAACACTACATTCTGTTAATATTACATTTTTTTTAATTCAAGGACGCATCTTCTATTAAATGAAAGATTGTAGACCTACCATGCATTTTTATAAAGTGTATTACTAACCGAACATCAATTAACGTATGCTACCTTCAATCAATCCAGAGATTTTTCTAATGAATATATTTTAGTTCTATTTTTCTTCTCCTTGCATGTAAGTAATAGGCCTACGTATAGTAGTCATCTTCGGCTCCCTTTTGATGAAAATTCAATATCCGACGCACCTTTTTGAATTTTCAAATTTGAATTTCGACGATACTGAATAATCTCGAGATCTCAAATAAGACATATTAGCAAATAATTATATAAAAAATCCTTTGTTTACATTAGTGACCATACGGGTCCCTCCGGCCTCCACACAACTTTGTACTTTTTAAACAAATTATGCTTTATTTCCCTGACATTTTCACGGATTTCCTGATATTCCCGGACACTTGCGCATATCTCTGACATTCCACAAAGTGGAAACAAATGAAGATGACATACTATAAATCCTGAATCGTGCAACCGGCCACTTATTTCAGGTTTCAATTAATGAACGCCTAATTATTTCAATTTCAATGCACCATCCAGCATAGAGCCATGACTTTGAATCTCTGAAGAGTAATACGTCTGGGTAGTAAGAAGATAAGTTAACGGTAATTAAGGATCCTTTATACTGGATCTTCTTTGATAAGGAAGTAGATTAAATTGAAAACCCAGTTCCTACCAAGCATTGCTTTGCCGAGCTTTACTTCTAGTTTTATCATCTCTCTTCCTAAGGGAATTAATCCCACTAATGCTGCCAGGTTCGTACGGTTCCTCTTTAATGTTGAATCTCTCTCTTTTATTATAACGGATTTATAATGATAGTACAATAATGGCATTTGGTTGCCGAAAGCCAATCAATCACCGAGCCAAGAGTACATCCGCTTTTACTATTGGCTACATTTAAACAAGGAGGATATTGAAATCGTTTTTCCACTAGTGTTAAATGAAAATAATACACGAATCGGAAACGAAAATACGTGAAATAGTTTAAACAGCATCGAGGGAGAGATTCCATGGTAATACTGCGTTCCCTCAATGGGTTCCAACAATAAATTAATATGCCACATTACAGCATTAGACACATAGTATGTAAAAATTTAGTACGGAAACGAGAAGGAATTCACACTAATACACCAACCATGTAATGGCAATGATGTAATTGAAACCAAAAAACCCTATGATTCAAGACTTGATATTCAAAAGCATAGAGTATTCTGAGAATTTATACACAAGTAGAACTAGGTGGCTTCACTGCCATACAATAAGTGTATGTGATGAACGTGGCTGTAAGAGCTAGGTTTACTAATTTCATTACAAGACAGGAAACAATCTTTAAAAGTTTCCGAAAAAATGTAGTTGTGAAATAATTTAATAACAGCTGTGCAATCTACTCGATCTTTTGCCAACCGGAGCTCTGGTTTGATCAATAGTAGAGGCAGACAAAACATTTCTAAAACGTAACATTACATGTTGAGTTCGCCACTATTGATCATATCCACAAATAGCACTACAGTGAATCACGCAATATCCTTGGCATTGACACATGTCTTTGTACAGTGCAAACAGGTTAGTTAGGATTTGGAAATGTACAAGTACTTGTACAAGCTAGCAGTACCATGGCAACAGTTAGTGCGTCCATTCGATCTCTAATGCAACTGACTTCAAGTGGCAATCTGTTGGCATAGTTACCAATATTTGATGCATATACTCTCAAGACCCTTTAATACGTTATCAAAATGTTAATCATCATCCTTTTAAGATGGAAAAACTCGAGGCTCATCAAAAAATAACCCATCTAGTTAATGGGGCTATTTCTCAGAGGAAAAGAAAACATCTCCACCTCCTCCTAAAACGTCCTTCATATACTTTGATCATCAATATCATACCTCTCCAACTAACAACCAAGCAATGATTAGAAATGAATGACTGTATCGCCCCAACATATTGTCTGCTGTAGAGCATGCAATGCAGGGTGATTACATTCATTACAACAACTATAAAAAGTATTACTAGTAATTAGTTACTAATAGTTTTCAAAACTACCAGGTTTCTAAACTGCTTTACAACCAGGTCTTACCACTCCATATTTGCGAAAGCCATTGAGAATTATTAGTGGATTAATATAAATATATATATAAATAATTAATAAATTATATAATATAATAGTGACTGAATATAAATGCCAATATAATAACTTCCATGAATCATCAATACGAGGTATATAGCATTTTCATGGCCATTTCAGAAATAATAATGATGCCACGAATATTGGAGATAAAATTTGTTGTAAAACCACGCCTCACATGTCTAGTTATTGCATATACCAGCACTACCTATCGAAGGCATCTCCTCAATAACCTTGGAAGGCACGTTTTAGGTATTCTTATATTGTTGAAGAGATACCTTAAAACTACCTACATGTATAGTCAACCTATATACCAACCATATACCTAAAAGCTACCTTGATAGCTTCTGGATATCATACATCAACTAAAGATACCTTATATATTTGTAAGGTTAGGGAATGCAACTATTCCAATGAAGGCCTTTGATACAAACTTTATAGAAAAGATTTGACATTCCACACATTTTCTTACACCAGTTTGACATCTGGAGAATCCATTCCTGCTATGAACTCAAGAATGAATAAACGTGACTTACACCACTATCATTTTCACCCCTTCACTCATTGAGAGCATATATTTTGCCCGAAAGCAGCTCGTCTATTTAAGTGCTCAAATCAGCAAACATCAAAACATCATTCCTGAATGTGTTAGCAGCCCAAGGCATATCACATCGCAACGCTCCTGATTAAAGCTTGCACCGAGTATATAAATTACAAACGTTTATAAAAATAACAACTATGGCCATAAGGTAGCATAGAGCAGTACAGGGAGCTAGAAGCCTAGCCAAAAGGCAAACAAACACTAGAGTACTTTCAACGCTAATTTTTTAAACATACCCGATAAAATTACAGCTATTAGATTGTAGGCGCAGAAAATTGCCCTTCGAGCAAGAGTTGAAGTTACGATAACAATAGGGTTGTTGCCGAATCGACAATCCTCGCATCCTGGGAATTCACAGAGTAAATGCAATTAATATTTTAATGAAATCATATTATAGGCTAACAAGAACCCAGTTAAATTTCACTTCAGTTTGCGTACAAGAAACCTTGTTAGCACGAGCAACTTATGGATGTGGAAATATAAAGAAACTGTACATGTACGTTAAAGTAAGATGAAAACTCTTTAAATGAAAAGGCAATAAATGAGATCAGCAACTAGCATATGCAATGCAGTGCTTATAAACGCCATTATAGTCGACTTAATTGTCTAGTTGGAAGGCAATTTGCCTATTACAGCAAATTCAATCAAGACAGGATGTCAATCTTATAATTACTTCCAGCTTCTTGCCTTAATCCAATTGGCCACTTGGCTGGCTCGTGACAATGCCACCATTGGCTGAATGCGACTAATTCAAATCCTCAAATGTGATGTGGGAATTGTGAGAAATGATAATGCAGCATATTTCAAAAAGCAATTCTACAATTGATGAAATTTCTCGAAAATAGAATTTTTGGGAATACCCAGCACATTCGAACACAGTGGACACAGCCAACCACAGGCTCCATATCACAAGATTAGCTTAACATCAAAAATGTGCGATTAGCGGTCAATTTCTAGTAAATCGGGTACATACATGTACATGTACACTGTACGTACTAGTTATGAAAAGCCTTCAAGTTAAGAAACAAAAGAGTAGTTTAAGTTACCAAATCACGATGATATAATCAATCATCATTAGGCGGCATTCTGCAAGCTGTCAACATCCTCTATGTAATTTCCTTAAGGCAGCTCATACCAGTTTATCAGCAAAAGCAAAGCAATTCCGTATTCCCTATGTGCCAGCACACTGACCCGTCATGAAGTACGAATTAGATATGCACGCAAGTCATTTGAGATTTGGCCAAATGTTTAGCCGACATTCGCACAAAAGAGTAGGGAAGTCTAATCTCTCAGTGGCCTAAAAGCAAATCCAAGTTATTGCGAAAACATCATCACACTATTTTCCAATCAACACTGCTGAAGCAATAAAAGCCTTCATTAAACAAATGCTGTTTACCTCTTTAGAAGGTCGCAACAAGTCATCATCATCAACATCAAGACAGTCTCAACAAAACCATAGGCCTACACATCTTCGTGTAACAACTGCATGTTAGCTTTACTAAATTGTAGTATGAATATAGTGTAGTAAAAATTGCTTTGAAACTCACTTGGCACCCATCGAATTTGAGAACGGATAGAATCCTGAAAACATTGATTTAATTTTTTTTTTTATTCAGAATGACACATTGGCTAGCCTAACTATGTATGGCCAAAACAGCAAACGTCACAAAGCAAAATAAATAGGCCTACACGCAGAAAGATCTTTTAATGAAACGTCTTAGTGCATTTACGTTCTTATCAACTTATTCATAGCAAAGTTTAATATCATCGTGCACAAAAACGTGTCCATTTGATACGTGCAACTGCTTTTCATCACCAGCACCATCAATATGACACTTAAACCTTCCCAATCAACAAAAGCATTTGCTAAGTCTTGAGAAAGACTGTAATGAAATTGAAATGAACTTTTTAAGTCACGCTTTTATAGGGTTCCCCAGAAATGAAATTTTCAACATCCTTGACTTTTCCAGGTTTTCAAACTGATTCTCCTGACCATTCGAAATGCAAAAATATCACATATGCCAATGAAAGTACATTGGTATGCTGTATCAGAGACTGCAAAACGATTGTGAACTTGATTTAAGTGTTGACCAATAACTTGCAGTGTAACATGTAGATTATTAATTTCTCGAATTCCCCTGACTTTTTCAATGTACATTCGACTTCGCAATTTGTGACCCTTGGAGGGTTACAAATTGCCCTCGAAATTCCAGATTTTCCAGGTTTGAGGTAACTGAAGAAGTCAGGCCTTGTACCGTATTCCTCCAGCTTCAGGGTGACAATGTCGCTATGCCAACATGGCCTCTGCATATCAACCAGGAAGATAAGTTCACTCTTGGCAAACTAAATTCAATAGCCACGAAATACCATAAGTGTCCTAAGACAATATAAGCCATGAACAATCATCAAGAAAAGCACTATGGTAGGCTGACCAATTTCCTTCGTTGCCACTAAGAAGATCAGCAAGTCAGCAAGAAGATGGCGAATTCCTTCACAGCATTCACAAGCAGAATGCTTGGCTTCAGGTTGTTTGGCATATGTCACATGGGGCTGCATGCATGCGCATAAATGATTGATCACTGAACCGAGCAAAAAATCATCCCTGATAATGTACGGTGCTAAAGTCCAAGAGCATGAAGTCAGTTCATATGGTTAAACAAACATAGCCTGCTCTGCATGTATATACACAGGGCCTCGTATGTCGTACGTGAGGATCCCAACTCAGTGATACATGTAGGCGCACCAGAAGCAATCTCGTCCACACATAAGAAGGCAGTTTTCCTTCACCGTGTCGGATTATGGCTGTATGGGCTGTTGTCATCATTGCCAGAACTCAATTTCCCAATATCGGAACTTAAATCTCCGATGCCCAATTTTTCTTTCGGCCAGCCAGGAAATTAATTTTCAAATATCCTGACTCACTTTGTTGTTGCCGGTTTGCTCGGCAATATCCAGCGCCCATGGGATGGACTAATCGATAAGCTAATCTATGTCCCTACTAGAGATGCCGCGAATATTCGCAATATTCGACATTCGCGAATCGAAGCGAATATTCGATTCGATTCGACTTGTC
>JAQFYZ010000988.1:0-29321 GCA_034695085.1 Cylindroiulus punctatus
GATAGAGTCAATCGATAATCAGAATCTCTCTGATTGGCTGCCCAAATTTCCGCTCCTTATTTGTGACGACTATAGTAGGCCTATGCAACAATCAAAATCTACTAATAGCTGCACTGCTCACTCCCAAAAACGACTGAGTGCAACCAATAAATAACTGTAATATATTTCAAAGTGAGATCAGGGCTCTTAATTAACATGTGGGTATGGATTCACAAGTTTCCCCAAAAAAAAATCTTCACAACAGAGTCTAACAGTCACAACAGCGCCAGTCATGCTACCATAGTTTTGTAAGTCATCTCTGTACCACTGTTTTCGAACTCTGTAAATGAAGTAGCAGATTAGCGTACTAAACAGTGGATAATCTAGGGAGTATTTGTTATAATTCAGTCAATCACATTTTCTGTGAGTGTGGTGAACATCTACAGAAATTTGGAGGAACAGGCCAAAACTCCACAACATGTGAGCATTGCTCATCTATGGAAAAAAAAGTGGACAAGAGATGACTTTTAATATTTTGGTTATCATACCAAGCACTATTCCCTTTACATAACCGTAGTTTGACTTCAAAAACTGACTGATCAATCTTCTTAACGTACCACATAGCTTCACACAGTGTATTTGTATGGCTCTTTAGAGTTGCTTACAGTAGAATAATCATTGAAAGACTGCACTGCAGCTTTAACTGCCAGCCCACTTCCATCCCCAAAAACGTACCCACTGAAAGACAACTCTCAAGTCTGTGGCACATCGTAATTATGTGATCCCGTTAAATTATTAAGGTAGCAATGGCGCCAAAAAGACGAGTAGGTAATGCCAAATAGTCTTGACGCTTGGCGGAGTGACATCCCTTTTTCCACTGCTTCTGTAGCTTCTTTAAGACGACCATCAAAATTTGCCCAAGTAATGGAAGTATGAGGCGTATCCAATGTAGGTGTTCTTATATACACAACTACAAGAAAAAATATCCACTTGTTACGTTTAATATTCAGCGCCATCAACGGGATTCACATAATGTACCACATTGTACCTAGACTCACCATACCCACTGCATATTGTATTAAAGCTTCCCCAACAAAAGACTGACTTTACATCATACGCCAATGCCTTGATTCAAATCAATTCGCAGTTTATGCATTGAATGCAGAACTACATTCATTATGTGGGCGACAGTTTTATCGTCTGTGTGACTGTAGACATTTTCGGATAAACAGCAAATGTTCATAGCTTCTGTCAAAATCAAAACGCATGACTAACATTCTATTTATCTATTGAAAATACTATTTACTACCGTTTTTCTCTGTATTTTTGTGTTCTGGCATAGACTAGTAGGTACTTTCTTTTCTCAAGAACATGAATGATAACCCTGGTCAGTAGTAGAATTCCTGCCTAAAAACCATCTTTTATCACACTCACTGGAAAATTTTAGGAAAATTTCAGGACTATTTTAGGGACTGCCGCCTATAGTGTCGCCAGAGAGTACATGGTGTCAAACTGTATTGTCTGGCTGCTTCTCTGAAGCTCAGGCCATTAGCTACGGCCAGGCAAGCCAGCCTCATATCCTCATTATCAGTGTAGCTTTTTCTGATCTTCGGATAATTCTGATCATAATGCCCCACCGCTTGGATTTGATACCATTCTAGAATGGAAAAAAATGAAATGATCTAGAGTTTTATGTTAAAAACCAGTGTCTCTAGTCTAACAGAACGGTTCAGTGCACTTAAGTCAGCAAAAATTGAGAAAAAAATTACTGGCTTCAACAGCCATAAGCCCCTTTAATAAAAGCTTGAATGGTCAGACAGATAGATTACAGTGTTCTCTCAAGTTTGAGAATGAGCATCTTAAGCTTTTTGCAAAAATCTGTTATCTACTGACTATACATAACCTACACGAATCGTGTATTTTTCTATAGCCTACAGTTATCACAACATATTGCATATTGATTAATTTGGAGCTAATTTTGCACTCCATGCATTAGAGCCTCAGAACGACTTGTCTAAATGACGCTGCATTTAAATATCACATTTATTTACCAAATTGCCTCACTGGCATGACAATTATAAGTGAAAAGTATTTTCATGCAAACAATCCAATCAGCCATATATTGTACATTTAATACAATACTGGTTTCTTGAACTTAGATGTACAGTAAAACATGGTCAATATCTTCAATTATCTGTATACATGGAAATGATGTTGGGTTACAATTTCACTAGTTAAATATTGGCTCATAATGTAGTACAACAGATCCTGCTAAGTTTAATTACTTAAGCTGATCTATGAGAATGCGAGCTTGCACATCACAGCTCCTAGTAGAACATAGTTCAACTTTACTCCCTCTACCCACCAATAAAAAATGCAAAAGTTCTGGGGTGTTTGTTTGATAGGTAAACGTTTCTCGATTACCACAAGCATTGCTTACAACAGTCATGCTTCACAACCCCCCAATATAGATATGCATAGCTGCCGAGCATGGTAACGTTTGGTCAAATGGGTACATCCGTAGTGAAGAACAAAATACTGCCAATTGATCCGGATGTAACTACTTAATAACTTAATTTCTTTGGCAAGTCTTTATGAATCAAAACAAATTCAGACAGCTTTCACGTGAAAAAAGTGTCAGCCGCGTCTTTCCTAACATATTTGCATCTTCTGCCAGAGAACATTTCCAGAGTTGTTTGGAGGCTCGACTTTTTGAGCAGCCATTGCAAGATCGAGTCCAAGCGTATATTCAATTTCTCAGCTGTTTCTCGTGCTCCGATCTTTTCGGCTTCTTGCACCACCCGCAGCTTGTAAGCCACACTGAAGCTTCTCCTATTCCTTCGACTGTTGATTCTGTCCACGTGCCCCATGCCAAGTGTCCAGGTTGGCTTTGGATTTCTGGGCCCATCGACCACCAAGGAGGCCCTGTGGCCTGAAATTAAGGGCAAAAACGTGGGGTAGAATCAACATCGAATATAACAGCATCACGGAAATGTATGGGCATTTGGGCTAGGTATTTGTCATGGAATGCCTATCCCAAACGCTTTTACATTTTGTTGGAATGGGCTTGGTCAAGAACGTACTCGTAACAGAACTTACTTCCAAAACTCACTTTATTTAAGATAGGTACAGGCAATTAGTAATAGCTCATTTAACAGAAGTCTCGCAGCCAGTTGGTTTGACAATCACTTTCTATTTTCTATCAGACATGTAGTGAAGCACATGTATCAGTACGGCGACATCCATCATTAGTTGCAATGGTTCGAGCAACACGTCCTATTGCATCAGGTCTGTCCTACAAGTCAAAATATGATTTTCCTACCACGCCGGCTAGCTGCTCGGACGCTTCGCGAGCCCGTAACTCGTCAAATGTGGGCTTGTGTCTGGCCCGGAGATGGGCTTTGAGGTTTGTGGTGTATCTTCCTTTCAACACAGTCAGGCATATCTTACACTGGCTATCCCTCATGGGAACCACCGTGAAATAGTCCCAGACAAGCGGTCGGCTTGACCGTAGCCGATGCATTTGGTGGAGCGGAGGACTTAACACCGGAAAGTCATAGTGTTCTGGAAACCCTAGCAGAATGGGGAAAAGTCCAGGGTTAGCCACATCGCCAATCTTAACACGGTCGCCCAGCCAGTTTGCTCGGACATTGGAGAAGAGGGGCTAATGCACTACCGTACAACAATTACGCACATCGATAACCATTTTGAGTGGGGGAGCTAAAACTAAGCACAATCTTCTTGGCAACCAAATTCCGTGACCATGGCAACGGAACATGTACCAATTTCCCTACGTTGCCAAAGCAAGAACATTTTATGGCTTTATGTAACAGTTGATTCTTCAAATACATGGATCGCTTGCCACGCTAGCGACTAGTCTGCAAGTGAAGCGTTAGTTAGCGAATAGCTATTTTTCACATAACAGCACAAAATTCACAACCCACATCTCAAATAGGAATCCTATGGCCTGTCATAACCAGGCCAGCAATCTAGATTCTAGAATATGACTTTTATAGATTCAGAACCAGGTTGATTAGTGTTACCAGAGCACGTCATGTTTTGCAGTTAAAAATCTTTTTACACATTGGTATTTTCGTGTTTGCCATAGAAATATTCCACAGAAATTGATAGACGTTTCGGAAGAGTTCGAAGGGCAAGTAGTTAACAAGAGTTAAAACTTTTTAAGAAGAGAAATCATATCAAGCCAATCATATTTGTGTTAATCATCCAGAATTATAATGAGCAAACACAAGAGAAAATGCTAATACTAAAAAATTTCAGCTTCCAATTCAAATTCCATGAGTTTTTCAGGGTTTTTAGGGCGAATATAGATAGAATCTTTATAAATTTCCAGGTTTTATTGATTGGTGGTCACTAACCGCATGTGTTAGGACTGCAGCTGTAGGCCCTATTCAAGTTAGGCGGTTAAGCTATTACAAGGTACCTGTAAGCAGATTGGCAGTTCATATAGGAAGGTGCATCACACTAAATGATCACTGATCAGATTAACGTTTCAGTAACTAGGTGTGCATGCATAAAGCTTCCAAATACACAACACAATCAGTGAACACAATGGATGTGTAAAATCTATGAAATCGGTCAACATATAAACTATAGGCCTACTAGAACGTCACAATCTCCAACAAAGCAGCTATCAAAGGTTTAACCAATGCATAATAGGTTTAGGTAGGATCACAGCCTCACCAGGCTTTCCTACAGGACCTTGTATTGAAATGTAAAAAAATCACGCAAAATATTCTCTACATTCAGTAAATTATGTCGTGTTTTTTCATTTCTAAGTAACAAAAGGCTGGAACCTCATCTACCCTGGATTTCCGTTGCATACCGCATTCTTCAAAATTCAACCATATATAAATTTGTACACACATTTATGCTAACTGAAATTGTCACGATTTGAAAATCACTACAAAATATATTTAACTTCCAAAACGTTAAAAAACTGGCAATGGCTGTCTTTTGACTTCAGTTTAAGCAATGTTGAACATTACATAAAGGATTCATAATCCTCGACAAGCTCACTGAATCCTGACTACATGTACATCTTTGTTGAAATATGGTAGGAAGGTATGAACTGCTTCAATTGTTTCCATTTCTAAATTGGCAATCCTAAGTTAGTTAACATGAATGTGGATGTCCTTCCACAACAGCAAAAAATACAATTGATTTGGAATATTTTAACAGAAGCCTCCGATTGCCATCTGTTTTGCATACACTTGTACTGTAGTTTACCCCAAATGTTTCGAGAATGGAATGCACCATGTATCCAGAAGTAGGAATAACATACTGAATACCGTACCAAAAACTTTGATGGTACAGGGTGGATCCATAATAAGATCTTTAATAAACATTTGAGAAAATAAGATTTCTTGGACAAGATGTGCGCAGATTAAGTCAGCACCTTATTTTCCAACCACTGTTTCTAAAAACCTCTTTACCAATTATTAATCCATGCTGATGAACCATTGCATCAGAAATCTTATTCTAGAATCACCTGAGCACACCAGGCCTCAGGTGAATATTGAGGTAATGCACGTGATGCATGCCGAATCTGGCATTGAAAGCACTGCACATATTAATTTGAGCCAATGCAGTGATTTTCATTTTTTTACGAATAGAAAAATAATGTGGTCAACTTACCCTGACTGTTAGAAGTCCTCGACGTGGATGCTGCTGTTGCGTCTCCTGCTCCCGCAAAATACTCTGACTGATCCGCGTGAGAACTCGATGATGTTGATGGTAGATGGGCTTGGGTATTTGGTGATGATGTTGACTCGTCTTGTCGACCCGACATATGTTGTATTCCGGTAGATCTGTAAGACACATCGGCTTCCATTTCACCTCCAGAAGACTCGTACATCTGAAAATTGAAAAGGCAGGGATGAAAGCCTCGTACGATTTGATTAAAATTAACAAATCATGATTGTTTCACAACGAAATAGCTGTGATCATGAAATCGACATTTAACGTGTAGTAGAAAGTTAGAAAAGGCTCACCTGTGGCACTTCTAATGAATTTTTGTTGGTATACGAATGTGCGTGTGAAGAACTGTCCTGGGAAACATTGGCCTGCTGAGATGTGGATGTCGCACTTCTCGAAAGTCCGCCCAACCTGCTCGCACTTTCGGAAACGGCGCACGATTTCAACAAGCCGACATTATCATAGTTTTGTTCCGAACCTTCGTTCTTTGGAACCACTTCCGATCGCATTTCTCCCGATGACGTCTGCCCATAAGTGTTATTTCCACCTCCACTGTCGACGTCATCTGAATGACCATTACTTCCTCCTGACGTCTTCCTTGACTTTTTCCGTCTCTTGGGGGGTGGCGACACACTATTTATGGATGGATCAGGCTGGGCATGGTGTTGTTGTGCTGGCTGGGGGACACATCCTCCAGTTTGTGGCGCTGCCGTCTCCGTGCCTTGCAAAGCCATGTTCTCGGTGACTTCGGCAAGCCCTTTCACTTTCAGGGTGTCGGCCACCCTTAGTAGCGTTGATAACTGATCGTGCGAAACGTTCACTTCGCCTTTGTACATGAAATCGATCAAAGTCTTCATGTCCATAAACTTGATGTCCTTCAATATAACAATAGGGTGCTTGCACGGATTGTCCAGAAATAGGTGTTGGAAGTATGGGCTGCAGGCTGACAACACAACCTTGTGAGCCTTCAAGCTCAAACCTTCACAGGCGAGCGTAACATCGACAAGAGTCTCGTGCTTCAGCAAATCATCAAAAACTGAAAGAAAGTTGGACTGGTGGTTGTTCCATCTAAGACAGAACTGCTGATGGGTGCCCATTTTTGTTTGATTTGAACAACACTCCTACGATAAGTCTTTACAGATTGATCTGAAACAGCAAAAATAAGAGTTTTCATATTTTGCCCAGAAATTATTTCTCATAGCACAAAGATTAGTGCAAATAAACATGATTAGTGGGTGTCATATGGTAATTGAGATTTGAATTTACATATACATGTAGGTACCAATGTGATTTATGGTGCCTACATGTAGACCTTCAAATGCAGTCATCCCTAAAGTACTTAGTGATATAGTGACTGACTATGTAACCATTACGTTTTTTATTCTTATATTTATTCATAGAACCAAGCTTCAACGGTATCAGCGTATAAACACTGATTTTGCACATTATTCCTACGTGTGTATTTGTCCTATTGTCCACAGAAAAATGCGCATCTTTCTAAGATGAACATTGGTGCATAGCCAGGTTACATCATGTACACTGTACATGTAAATAGCATCCTTTGGCATACATGTACATGTGGGCCAGGTTAGGCCTATGGTAGATTACATCACATTTGAAAAACCGTGGCGATTGCATGGCAAAAATTATTCAAATAAGACAAATCTTTGCATATCCACATGTATTTATTACACGTGAGTTACATGTAAATTAATAACCGGCCGGAATCTGACCTGAACCGAACCGGTGGAATGTTTCAATGTAAATAACAGTAAACAAAAAGGTAAACCACCAAACTGACGCCACCCTTCTGAATTCTTTCACCTTAATTCGTGCCATACAAATGCGATTTTTTTCGCAATTTACTTACTTGCCGAAAGCTCCTCTTCAGTCTATAATTGCAAATTCAAAAATCTGAATAAACCGAGGACATTTGACGAAATAAGCGCATTCTTGGAATTTTTGTTTACGCGGAAAGAGAAGCTTGGATCATAAGCCTAAATATCGGAAATAGCTAAAACCTGATTCGGCGTTGTCATGGCTACCTCGCAAGCGGTAAAAATCAAACAGTATTATAATTACTACAGACCGAAAATAAGGTCAAGTTTTAATTGAAAATGCACCATTTGTATTAAATTGTATTTGTTAAGAGGAATTTTCAGCGTTACAGCTATCGCATTTCCATTTTTAAGTGAAGTGCCGAATTACCTTTTAGCAAATCCGTCAGCAACGGCAAGACAGTAAAAATGGCGGCAGTAGGGGCGAATGACTTTTTGGCAATTACAGTTCATGTAATTTGTGTAACAGTGTCACCTTTCTGACAGGAGGGGCTCTTTACACCCCTATGATCTTTGCTATATTCAATCATGCGATGGAGGTTTTTGATCAGCTATTGTAGAAAAACAAGTGTCAGTATGGAAGAGTAAGATCATGTACAGTAAAATGAAAGGCACTGGATGGAGTAGAATTTTGACCAATATGGGCATTTAAAAATGGCGTACTATTTAAAACTACCCAGAGGCAAAGTGCCTTACCATCGACTAGTGGAACTGGCTACTAATCGCATGGCGTTTCTGTTCAAATTAATTGCCTCGAAGGAAAATGTAGAATTGTTTTTAAATTATTTGGAGGAATGGGCCGAATATGCAGAATGTCTCATTGAGGGCAATGCCAATGATAAGATTTCACATTTTATACTAAGGTACATATCTGATTGTATTTTATAGCTGTGAATATTGATAAGTTTCTGGGTACTAATAAGATGATGCAATGAACACTGCTGCTTCAGGCATGTTGCAAATGCTGCAAGGGATGGGACAACCTCTGGGACTTCTCTCATAAATCCATCATTATGAAACCAGCCCCAGATGCCCCCGAGTTTATATTCACATTTAATAGAATTGCCAGAGTATTGAAAGCAACCTATCAAACGCTTTACCTGACACGTACGCTACTTTGCAAACTACATGAAACAATATTTACAAAAATAAAATAAAAGTATTTCTCCTTTTACATGTACAGGATATTTGTCAAAAATAAAGGTGTATGAGTAAAGAACTGACACACTGAAAACCAACATTACGTGGCTTATGTCCATTCGATAATACCCAGTCAGCTAGTACCTACATGTAGGATAATTACTTTTATTTCACATGTACAATAATTTTATAAATCTTCTTTCGTGCAGTTTGAAAGGTAGCATGCCACGGGAAATTTGTGTGATTATGCTAATTTTTTCGTGCAAATCAGTCTAATCAAAATTCTATTTGGTACGTTACAGATTGGCATGTCTGAAGAGCAGCAAAAGAAGATTTCTCTTCGTTGAGGCTGAAACCATGCTTTTTAAACTTAGACTGCAGCAGATGTCATCAAAAGAGAAGACTCAAATGTTGAGAACTGTGAAGCGACATTTGGAAGAATTGAATGTGCTGGATCTAGATGAAGTCAATCATCATTCTTCTAAAGAAAAGGATATACAGGCAGTCTTATACTCTGTTGTTCAGCAACTCAGAGCCTATAACCTATTTCAGCTTGGACAAGATCAATGGGAAAATAGTAGCATTGTTATTAATGGTTTGTAATTATTGTTCATACATGTATCATATCCATTGGTTAGCGAGCCATTGTATAATCATTTTTGGCTGAACCAAGATAAATATTATCATTTTTGCAATTGCACAGTTCCTTTTCAGTATGTATTGCCACTTGTTTCAACTCGACGTGTTACTCTTGAAAATGGAATTGCATTAGTTTCTACTCATCACACTGACGAGCTACTGGAAATACTGTTTACCCAACTATTGAATGCAATAATGGAAGAGGGTTCCTCCAATTATCATCTAATGAGCCAGGAACATGTACGTTTACAAGATATATGTGATGAGCTTGAGGTAAATATATTTTATTTCAAACTATAGACAATTTCAAGATTTTGAAAGATTGAATAGGAATTTGTATTTTGATGACTTACGTGAAAAATTTACTTACATTTTTTAGGAGTTCTTTGCGCAAAATGAACTGAAAATATTGCCTTCTCTACCCAAACATTCTCTGACTTCGTCTGAAATCGATGGACACAGTAGACATTTTCCTCCTTGCATGCGACTTCTTCATACGAAGCTCAGACAGAATCACCGCTTACGGCACGCGGCTCGAGTAAGAAGCCATCAACGTTTCCACAAACATGAAATGCTTTTAATTGCTAATTTGGTTATTTTGCTGTCACTAGATAGAATATTCTCTATTCCTCAAAGAAATCGGGCTCCCTGCAAGCGAAGCTGTTACATTTTGGGAAAACGAATACAGCAAGCCGCCGTGTTTTATTGGGGCTGGACAATCTAGTAAATGTCGCCATGATTGGAAGAAAGACCAGGCTCGATACCTTTATAGCGTACGGCATCTGTACGGTTTAGAAGGCTCGAAAAGATGCTATGCAGCTCGAAGCTGCTCTACTTTGCAGGTAAACTGAAAAGCTTTATTGCATTATAAATAATTATTATTGGTGTAAGAATATTTGCGGAGTTCCGAGAACTGTCCCCGGAATCTGTTTGAAAGCTTTGAATTCGGGATGGACAATATGGGAATAGACCCCACATCTCCTGATCAAGATCAATTGTTTCAACTGCAATTATCCTGTTTCAGAACATGATACTCGGACCACTAGAAGAGGGTGGTTGCCCTTTTAAACACTTTGATTCCGAAACGTTGAAATTATGTCTACAGAAGTGGGGTGTTGAGGTATGTAATTTGTCACATCTATCGTTTGAATGAAAAACTACATTCTCTTTAAAACTTTCAAGTAAAAAAATTGTTTACTAAGAAAAAACCAATAAATTTATTTTATGTTATAATTGTTTAAATGTTAGTCCATTCGATGTTATAGGAATCTGAATGCAATGACTTGGTATCGATGGCAGCTAAACAACAATATATGTCGGCGTGCAGCAAATACCTGATGACCAAAACTGGTTGTGTTGTAAATTTGCAAGAAGGAGAAGTGATGGACTGCGGAGGATGTTTCAGTTCTTGCAAACGGAGCTTTGCTTCAGGTAATTTTCAATCTAAAACTGATGTGTGTCCGCCTTCATCAAAGTACAGGTGCGTGAGCAACCTGGATCCTGCTGGCAGGAAACAAGTCACGAAAGACGATGAAGCTAAAATTGGGCAGTTGACCAGTTCTGATAATAGCTCCACAGATGGGTCACAGTTGACACCCAGCAGTATTGAATCGGCGAAATCCTTCTCCAAACCTTCCGAATTTTTTTTTATCATGAAACCTTCCTAGGTTTCTAACTGGTATTATACTATGGGCTCATGCTGTGCTGTGTGACATCTCGAGTAAACTTATGCTATGGAGGCCCATTTTATCTCTTATTACAGGTAATTTTGCAGAAATATGGGTAAAACTGAAAAGTATCAGGTACTTGATGTGAAATAATGTGTATATTTGTGTACTCACTGGCACCACATGCCTCCATTTATTATTCAGTCAAATTTACATTAACAAAATTGAAAAAGGATGGAATGTTTCGAAATGTTCATCTGAGAGAGTTGTGACCTACAGGACAAATACTGTAGATGAACGTGATGATTTGGTACAAGTTTGTTCAGCAACTTTCACACGAATAGAGCAGTGCATCTTTCGTGCAGTTTGTTCAACGTATATATATTTTTCAATAACACAGTGCAAACTGTTGTTGCTACGGTTTACATTACACAGACGTGAGTGAATACGTGTGCCGATTGAAGGTTGACAACTGGTAACATCAACGTGCTTCGACTAGAAATTGTGATTGGTGATCCTGAAATCTGAATACATTACACCTTGAATTCATTTGCAGACAAAGAGCAAATTAGTTACCAGTGTTGATTTAGAGGAAGTTAAGTGACTTCCACTTGTTGACACTTGTTGTTCATCAAATGTGACACTGGCCAGCACTACAATAGCTCGGTGGTTGATTTAATTTTAACAAACCTATGCCAACCTGAATGTGCTCAAAGATGCTAATTATTGCCATTGCATATTAACATTTGTCAAGAATCAGATTAAAATTCTTGATGGAGTTTCCATTAAGGACCCTTTAATTTATAAATTGAAGCACCACAGAAAAAAGTGTTGTGATTAAACATATTCAGTTACTTAAGTTGGTGAGGAGTATATGGGATAGTGAGGCACCAACTAATTTAATAAAATGCTTAATAAAATTATTGAAAATTTAAGATCAAAAAATGCTTCACAATCTATGATGCTGACACGTATGTTAAGCATCCATAATCTGCAATTGTTATATTTTTTAGTTTGGGGATTTAAAATGAAACGAAAACAATGACAAATGTGTGAATAAAATAGTCGACCCAACCAAAACAAAACAAACCTGGCAAAATTGTCAACTTGTAGAGCATCCATATTTGAGAGCGTTCAGGGACAGGCTAGGCAGAGCAAACTGGCCCCAAGTATCGTAAAGCTGAATTACCGAGTTCTGATTTGATCGAGTTATGACTCCGCTGTCGATGACGGGACAGTTTCTCGGAGCTAAGTTCTATTCGCACAATGCAGCTTACGACGTAGGTACGGTAGTTTAAGATGAGTAGCTTCGAACCGAGTATATACATCGAGAGGTGGATGGGCAGAAATCAGTTTCATAGATGAGTGACTTCAGGTTCAGTTTCATCCCCATTGGCCTCGCCCTCCTCCGAGTAAGGCACCTGGTAAGTGCCGTCACTCGTACTCGTCTCGGCCGTCGGCACTTTGTGGGACACCGACTCCTGACTGGTGAGACTAGAGTCGGAGAGCGTAGACTCTGAGTGTTTCGAATTGGGCATCAGAGTGTCTGTGGATTTGTGGCAGGTCATGCAGTCCCAGGAGTGCGGCTGACCGTTCGAGCAGGCCGAGTGCTCTTCGGTGATTTCCATGGCCATGGCCGATGCGATTCGATTGTGCTGGGGGAAAGGCGAGCGCCCGCTCGTGCTCTTGATGCCGCTGTCAGAGTGGCAGGAGTTCGTCAGGATGCTCTCGTCCCAAGGCAGCTCCGACGAGCTGGTCTGGGTGCTGGAGTAGCTTCCGGTGTCCTCTATGCTGCTCTCGAAGCCTGTCGATGTGTCTGAGCTGGTGTAAGAGTAGACGCTACAAGGGCTGGGGGGCAGGCGGCGGCGCACGAACTTGCAAGGGCTGTGCGGCACCCGAATTCCTCGCTCTTTCCATACTAGAATAAGTGGAATGTGCAGTGATTAAATTGACTGTTGCATGAATGTGGGGTTTATGGGATGTAGAATTGAGACATGACAATGGTTGAACTTTTGGGCGGTGATGCCATCAGTCTGAATGAAATAGTCTAGCCCCTAGTTTGCTGATGATGAAATATCTTCAGTAATCTGACTTGTTCAAGAATACTAAAACAATCAAACGTACCGAGCAGAAGCTGGTGTTCCCTTTCGCACAGTCTTTCCAGTTCGAACATCTTATCTTGCAAAACCCTCTGAAAGAACGAATAGGTTTCATATTATTGATCAGTGCACAAGCAATTCATGTCCACTTCTTCACATGTTTTCTCTTCCTGAGAAAAAACCCTGCTTGTTTCAATAATCATTGTTTTAATTTTTATGACCTCGGTGAAGTGTAACTTCGATTGTTTTCGTTATTCAAGACAAAACTCACAACTGGTGTAGATTCATGTGGACATACAATGTTATTTTTATTCCCTGCATCCAACAATTGCACCTAGGCTGGATATAGTGTGTTAGTGCTCTGGCAAATTGCTATCGAAATTTACCTGAAGGTCCAAATATTTCATATGGAGTTCCACTTTATGGACGCAGTTTTCAAAGAGTACGACCATCCGCATTCGGTTGTCGCAGTTCTTGATGAAGCCGACCAGGGTTTTGTGGTCCACTTTCTCCATGTCGTTGCCATTGATGGACAATATAACATCACCTGCAAGAAAGGTTAACCTTGGCCCATCTTTTGTAAACCTGATCAAATTTATTTCGAGTTTGGGACATGTGATGTTACCTGGCCTCATCCCTGCCCGGAATGCAGGTCCGTCGTACTCCACATAATCGACGTATGTGATGACTTCGAACTCGTCGTTCTTCTTGTAGTGTATTCCATAACTCTATTAATCAAGAGAAAGTGCATGCTTAATAGCGACATTTCAGAGTAAATTATGCCAGTTTACGGGAATTTATGAAGATTAGAGAACGTGCCAAAGCTATTTAGCCCTCTTAGCTGTTAGCTTATGACCCACTTGTTAAGAAGAAAGCACTTTTCTTGACTTTAATAGTCTAAGACGATTAAACGAATGACGGCAAAACCTTTGATAATTGGCCCCGGTGAGGTCAAAGCACCTGAAACAGTTTGCGCTGCCGGAAAACACTTTCAGAGGCAAACTGCATTAAAAATTAATGTCGCATTTGTTATGCCGTGCTAATAAAGTGATTTTATGTTCCCAATAACTGGCAAATTGCGCTCGGAAATTCTGTTTGTCAGGGTGCTGGTTTGCAAAGTGCAGATTTACCGCAAACGAGCGCATTAGCGTATGCTCTGAAAATGAACGTTTAACGACTCGGGCAAACAAGTTTTCGAATGCCAACACCATAATTTTGCAGAAAAATGAAATGGAAATATCCATTAAAGGCCCGCACTAAATTGGACTTGTGTGCATGCAGATGGGCAGTGCTGCCTATTCATAAATTATGTTTTTACTATGTTTACGTAGTTTGAAAGCAAATATGACCATGCAATAGCAATGTTTAGCTGCATTCCGAACATGTCATCACTTGAGATGCAAACTTCACTTCCCCTTTATTATCAACAAGTCCTTTTTTCCCTAAAAAAACCACCTAATCAGCCATATTCGATCACCCTCCTTTTCACCCAAATCGCCTGACCAGACATTTCATTTTATCCAAAACCCTGATCGTACATTCCTTTCACCCAAAACCCTTGCTCAGCCATTCCTTTTTATCAAAAACCTCTACTCAGACACTCCTTTTCAAAGAAGTAAAAGTGAGCATTCATTACATCATCAGCAGAAATGATTGAATCTAATAAACAGGCCTGACTTTGGTATTGTCGCTAGTATACTTCCATAGACAGACGATATACATGTACAGTATGAGCAAGTGGGCTTCTCCTAACGGCTCGTAGGCTAGCAGTGTTTGACTATCTTAGTCAGGTGCAGTTATAATCAGAAATTGCATCATTAGGTTAGGTGTGACTAGGTTGGGTTAAACAAAAATTCCTAGCAAATGATTGGGAAAAAGTGAGCACATTTTACTTCTACAGTCAATTTTAATGTGCATTCCCAAAGCAAAATTACTTTTACCCATTTTTGGGGAATTATCCAGGTTTTGGCAATTTGGGTCTAGGGCGTCACCTGGCCCACTGCCCACCGTTCCAGAACCCACCTGTAGAGTGAATCCAAAGGACCCATTCTTGCGCTCCACGATGATGGTGCGTCTTCGGCGGTCCTCGTCGGGCTGCGTCTGGATGATCCGGTCCGGCTTCACTGTCTCCAGAACCTGGGACTGGAACAGAAACAACACGTGACAATTACTACATGGCCAAAAATACCCATGCAGAAGTGGCTCGGGCCTACTTTGAGCAGTTTCATCACTGCAAAGGCACTGGCTGCTCTTGAGCGGCACGTGCTGCACGTAAGACATTTTACAGAAATTGAGTTTGGAGCAACTTCCCATTTCCTCATGCGGGTTTCGTGTCCATCAAACTTTCACGTACTTTCATCTGGCCCAATTTCCAGGCAGGCGTTACAAATTCGTTTGCTTGCTGTTCGGCTCGAGTGCCTGGATGGGATTGCAAGCGTTGACTGATGCAAACCCGTCGTGCTTGGCAGTCTTGCCAAATTACATTAATTATGGCCTGACCACATTAATTGGCATTCGAAGAAAGCTAAATTTCCTGAAACAAAACCACACCCAGCCACCTTCTGCCTTCTGGGCTGTGCCGCACAAACTTGGAATAGTTGGGATTTTGCTGGGAGTGACTCATGGAATCATTCATTGATTTTTGGCACTGGCTTGCCTTGTCAGTGACTGCTTTTGCCACACAGTGAGTTGTGTGCCTAGCGTGTAAAATCCATGCTGGTAGAGCAGGGATGGATTAAATAATTAATTTGGGGTGGTAAAACAAACTGGCAACCTTCCCCACCAAAGGGGAGTGGCGTGCGCCATATGCCCCCGAATTTATAATTTTTTTCTGGATGGCGAGTTGGCATGTAAACAGGGATTCAGCATCAATTCACAAGCACGAGCGACCATGTGTGCAGAGAGTGGAACTGGTGGCACCCTGATAAGACAGTTGGTAAAACAGCTGAGCTGTTCGTATGCATGTACAGTGTATGTAGGGATACCCTTATGCAGTGATAAGTATAAACAAATCTATGAAAACTGAATGTATTCGAATAGATTGAATGGATGAAGGATTTGTGAGTTAGTTCGGTTTTTTCGCATGTGGACAGTTGATACAATATTTGATGTTTTTTGTGCAGTGAAACTATGGGGAGGGGAGTGACGACATAATACTTGAACGTTCCCTAGTTTGGAAATAACCTGTTATGGGTTACAAAATTTTTAAATATTTGCAGAATTTAGAGTGAGAATGTGAAAAATTAGATATTTGCATGTGCATACTATTTACAGTGTATATTTTTTAATTTTAAAATACGTTTTGCAGAAATGTAGGATGAAAACTGCAAACAGCAATATCAATTTCAATTTTTTCACCTAGATTTCATCAAAAGTTTAACTTTTTCTGTGACCCATAACACTGTTGACAAATCGGGGACGTTCATTCCTATCGTGAGTTTTAGACACCCTCAAATGTTAACAGCAATTAACCAAAACTTTGTTCGAATTGATCAAAAATTTTGTTATATGAAAAAATCAGAAATCATGACATAAATAAACGTAATAAAGCAGCAAATGATATGTAGAGGAATTTTTTTTAATCCATTTGTGGAGACAGTGATAAGGGCTGGGGATATCTCTAAAATGTTCTTTTCGAATGGATTTTTCACATCAGTTGCTGTTTTTCTACAATTTTTCACATCTTTTACGTAAAAGTTACACGTTAAACGAGCGACCAAAATGATAGTTGAACCCGCTTATTGCGAATTTCTTCAGTAAATTATTTATTCCCTTGCATATTTAAATGCAGAAGAAGACTATGACTGTAACGCTGACTAACGCAGTTTTAAGTTTTGAAGTTCAGCAAAGGGCACCAACACTGACTTCTTAATGTTTCCCAACGGTTACTCATGGTTGAAATTAAGTAGGAAGCTACTGCTCCCGAGAGCTGCATAAAACAGCAGTTCTGGTAAATGGGCAACATTTTGCACTTGTGCATTTTGAGTGGCGATGACCACTGGGATTTCTGGTAGCCAAGAAATCAGGGAAACGAGCAAACAAAGCCAGCGCTGTTGTTTCGAATCCCAGCCTGTCGAAATTAAATTTGCTTGGTCATCAACCATCAAATAAAATCAAAACGGATTTCCTCTTGTGCTTCGTGCTGACCTTGAGCGAATAATTTAAACAGTACAGTGCAGAATTTCCTAAGAAAGCTCCTATTGTTGCGAACTGCCTACTAGCCTGTACTTGTCTCTGACTTAATTGTCAGTCGTCTTCAGGTATAGGCTTTGGCCTGACTGATTAACATGGTGTGGGCAGGTGAACATTCTCGTGACTAACGTGCCATTTTTCGACCCTGCAGTATCGATTCGGGCCATTTGGCCGATTAAAGTCGGAATAAATAAGTCCGAGTCCAAGAATAACACTGTGCATTCATCACGCCGCCCGCTGCTTGCTGAATGTTTTTCCTGTGTTTCCCACAAATTTGGTTAGAAATTGCCTTTGTTGTCGATGTTTGACAATTGCTTGGTACTCGTTAAGTTCCTTTAGATATCTTCTGTGTATTCCGCTTTGTTTGCAATTTAATTGCAGCTTGGTGTGCTAGAAATTTCCAGAACTTGTCTTGGCAGATTGTGCCAAATTCAGTTTAGTGATCCGCCATCAAAACTCGTTATATCAGCTCTGTTCTTCTTTTTAATCGGCTTGGTGACACCGTAATATTGATGGTGCATACGGGTTAGACGAGTTTTACAGGTTGCGTTAGTTTTCCGCATTGATAGAGTTAAGATTTTCCCTAAAAATTTTTAAGACAAAATGTAATGACAATTTTCGAAGGTAGTTCCTCAAAAATAGTAGTGCCATGTGTCAAATTGTTTAAAAAAGACTAGCAATAATGGAATTTTATTTTCCTCTCAATAGGTGTTTAGAAATAAGAATAGCGAAGGGAATAGAATATTGATGGCAATTATTTTGGAAAACTGGATCAGCAATATAGTATTTTGTGAACTCTATTCGTAGAAATACAGGCGTTGCAAGAAACGTCGCATTTCACCTGTTTTTGTTTTTAAATCACCCGTAAATGATTTTGTAATATTTAAATCATTTAGTATTTTTGGAAGCACAAGGTCACGAATGATATATTTTTCAGACATTCCTACTAAATATTGTATTTGTTATACATTTATTAACAATTAAGGAACGCCATAGACACATTTGATTTTGAAAAACTACTTTCCAAAAAAAGTATTTTCCAGTTTACAAGCAGACATTCAGTTATGTTTCTCAAATTAAGTCATGCATGTAAATCTCTTTTCCCTACTTGAATATACTCCGACTTGAAGTTTCGAGTACAGGTACAACTGGCTTTAATGCACACGTTCTTGGATAAACGTGTTTGACAGTCTACATGTAAACGTACAGTAAACCAACGTCAATTTTTTTTCAATAATAGTTTTTTTAAAACTTTTAAATGACATTTAAAGAGGTTTATGTACCATTACGCGGGCAGTTGGCGAATTTTGTTTGAAAACAAGGCCATAAAAGTTCCACGTTTTAACACATAAATTTAGGTGTTTAAAAAAAACTGATAGTTTTAACAATTTTAGCAAATTGCTTTTGCAAAGGCTATCCTTAAATCTTTCCTATGGTGGAACCAGTTCGAATTAAGATTTCGATCTGTCCAACCCAAAAACGTGTGCCGGTTTTAATGAGCAGTTAGTGATGATATCTCACATTAGGCCTGGATTCGGCTCCAGGTAGTACAAACAGAGCTAGCCAATCGACCATAATCATTGTGAAAACTAGCGTACTAATCTCTCAATCAGGCAATTTGAGCGGAAAAAAGCTTCCGTTTTCAACATCCATTGTGCACGTGGTCTGGGCCGCCAAACATTATTCAAGGAAGTGTAACGTTTTTTATTCTGGAAAATAGGATATCACATCCGAGAAATTAGCTATCGGTGTGTAGCAACTCACGAGCATGAGTTTAATAACACATTTTCTTAGGCCTAATTGCCCAACGACAGGTCACACCAACCTGGTTTTTGGCAGTTGGGGTGCAGCGAGGGGAAGACACTTTGCAAGGGGTCAACCAAGCGTGGCGCTGGGGGACCAAAAGCGAACACATTAGCAAGTGGCATCCGTCACAACAAGCTAACAGTGACGACAGGCAAGGGTAAACTGTTTGATGATGAGCAATATGATGAGCAACCGACTATTTTTGGCCAAGTGATCACTTCTTGGAAAGAGGTCTTGGTCTCTGGGAAAGGAACACCACATGCGAATTGAAAAGTCCTTGAATTGGGTTTCAAACGTGTTGGGCTGGTTGCACTAGTGATATTCAGAAATTGACAAGCGTATTTTTGCAGTGGATCAATGGTTAGGGTAGATAGTTGAAGACGATATGAAGAATTGACATACAACGGGAATTTAGTTTTTAATAAAACCATGAAGTTACTTCAGAATGCTGTACTACCATGCAGTTTAATGTCGAAACTTCACTGAAACTGAAGTATTTTCTTCAGGATTTTTTATGAAATCTTACCACCAATTCAATTCAACTAAGTACCTTTCTTGCAGAGAACGCCAATGTGCATGGGGTAATTGACGTTGCAGCTCAAAATAGAAAATATTGAAATGCGAATGCAAATGAGATGAAACACAGTAGGAAAACTTGAAATTAGGATTACCACAGCTAATCTTCTGCATTTTCTTACTGCGACCATTCCATCGAGCATCCCCTCAAGGGGAAAACCAATACCCTTTAAAAACGTGCCATGCCAGCGTCCAATTAGCAGATCCTTATCCAATTTTCGTGCAATTATCGGTTGCGCAATATCGGCATTGCGCCCATTCCCGACAATGCGAAATCCGAAAGCGACTGCAAAGACCCGCAAATTACCAGTTGGAAATTACCAAATCTATCACTCACCTGGGCAAGTTCAATGTTGGCCGTCGTGGGATTCGCCTCGCCGAAATGTCGGGGCTTTTTCATGTGCTTTTTTTTCGGAAATTTCGGGGAAGCCATTCCGCCGCCGACGTGCATTGCGGACCGCGAACGGGCCTCGGACGTCGCCGCTTCCACCTCCTCACGGAGCCGGAAAAAAACCCAAATCCGAGCGGAAAAGGAGATGCTCAAGACGCACCCGCACAACCACTGACCACCTTCACGCCATTGCTAACCAGATGAGATGAGTGCGATTACGGAGTCCTGATGATGTCACGCGCTAGCGGCTTCTGGAGCGCTCGCATAGCGCTCTGGGAGCGGCCGCCAGGGGGCGCCTTGAGCTGGCAACGTGCAGTGGCGGGAAATCCTTTGAGAATCAAGTTCTTCGTGTATGTGTTCGTCGCACTTCGTGTATGTGTAATGTAAATAACAATGTATGATCGTTGGTGAAGTGGTGAAGTTGGTGGTTTCCGTACTGATTTCCCAAAGTTTGAATTTGCCGCTAAGATACGCTAGCGTTGATTTGCTGATATAGTCACGTTCACATGCGCGTGGCCATGGCAACCGTGGAACGTGAGATTCCATACGGGGTCTTTATCGCAGTTTCAAGATTTGAGTATAAAATGCTAATCGCTCGCCAACTTTATAAGTTGTACGTCAAGATTAAGTAAGCTGGCTAACAGGTAATTATAAAATTGGCAGTCAGTTTTCCATGTACGATTGAATGATACCCATGCAGCTTGTGGGTATGCAGCTAGATTTGATAGAATTGGAATAGTAAAGTAGGCCTACCCCATGGAATCCGTTATTTATACATGTACATTGTACATGTATCAGTTTATTCCAAAAATTCGTGTCCTCGAGATGTTTATTGGAATTTGGACGAAAATTCATTGCGTTTTGCAATACTATTCGTTCCCGTGGTTATTGCGTTTTAGAAGTTTTCAAAAACCATTTTTGGTCAGTTCTTGCTATGCCATTCCGGGATGACATAACCATCGACCGAATCAATTTCAAATTGCGACATATTGGTAATCAGCATTCGAGGAAAAACGATGGGTTTTAGAAAAATAATTGTAATGCTGGCTTTACATTTTTAAGTTTTGCCCACGTACAGAGGTAATTTTTTCTTCTTATGGAAATTTTTGCCCAAATGTGCCCAAGGTTAACCTTTATAAAAAGATAAAAATTACCCCTGTACGTAGGCACAAATTAAAAGTGTAAAGCCAACATTAGAAAAGAATACCATCGAGGCGAAGTTGTTTGAAAGGCTAAATGCCAATTCATGGGCCAAACCCTCCCCCTCACCAAGCAGTGACTTTTAGACGCCATTCTGTATCAGCCACTGAACTGAATTTATTTTTCCCTAGCAACCCGCCACGGTCGCTGAAGGCTTCGTTGCAAAATCTAGCAAATGACATCGCATCAAAGATGACTGGAAGCCCTCTTCCATTGAGGCAAGTTTCCCGACCCTGCCGACAGATGGCGGCACCGTCCCTCGTGGGTTGGTCGCCGGGTGAGTCGGTACCATTGTCCTCGCTGTGAGCCCTCCGCTGAGTTCGCTCACATTCCGCTTACCGGACTTACTGTCTGCACGTCCCGGCGACAATGTGATACCCCGGATATGCTGCCGTCGTCGCCGTCGCCCTGCCGCTCCTCCGCCATGGCCTCCCGGGCCCGGCTGGACCCCCGCAACCTGGAGATCAGAACCAAGTCCATCGAGCAGACCCTGGTGCCTTTGGTTACGCAGGTAAGGCCGTAGCTGTCAAGTCAGCCATCCAGTAGGCCTAAGGGATGCGTGACGCCGGTGACGGGGGAAGCAGAAGGATGCTCGTGGGGGGACGGGCTGCATGCTGCCATGGAGAAAATAAGGTCACACTACTCTACGACCACTACGGCACGCTACGAAATGGAGAATGCAATGTCCGAGAGCCACGAGCTGGCTGCATCATCTGCATGTGCGGGGAATTGCCAGGGGAATTTAGAAAACACTTTTGTGGGAATTGTTCAGGTCGAACACGGTTCGTGCGATTGGCAGCATTGGCTGGAGTTGGATTTGGACTCTAGCCACGTTTTTTTTTTTTATTTATTTTATTTTTTTTTTAATAACGAGTACACTGTAAACGGGGAATTTTGAAAGTTACTATCGTTTGTTAAGGCGATCCAGGTAGCACGAGTGGTCCCTGACATAAATTTGACCATTGATCTCGTGTTGTGCCAGTCATGGGGTCACGTAAAATGGAGGTGAATTGGGGATTTTGTTGGAGATTGACTGCGTTTACATGCAGAGTTTTGGTTCTTTAAGTAAGTCATGCATTTGGTTAGAAGTGCAGTGCTGTGGTCACGTAAAATGGCGGTGAATTGGGGATTTTGTTGAAGATTGACTGCGTTTACATGCAGAGTTTTGCTCCTTTATCTAGGAAATGCATTTAGTTAGAAGTGCAATGCTGTTTACCTACGTTGACTTGACATGCAGCTGTGTAAACCTACGGTGAGGTGAAAATACATGGTGGGGGATGTAGTTCAACACATATTTGAAATTCTTATGCTGAGGTCGAAGTACATTATTTAAGTTAGTTTCTGTAGTTGCTGGCAGTCTCATACGACTGAAGCATTCGGTCCTAACCAAAATAATCTGACAGGTGCTCTCAACACAGTGTAATGAGCCTATCTGCCAAAACAACTACAAGTATATTCAGAGCCAGAAATTAGCAGATTTAAAAATCTTGAACCAGTTTCTTGTTGGAAAACAGACGTTTGTTTGCAAATCGTGAATTTAGTGTGTACACGTATACAACAATCTCTCGATTTTCGAATGCATCGTTGGTTGTCAAAATCAACATTTGACATCATTCATTAACACGACATGCCTCAAAATACGAGGATGAGTTGACATTTGGTGGATCCCACAGAACAGTATTTCCTCTTTACTTCCAACCCATTGTCCACCATGCTGCGATAATCCTATTTTTGAAATGGATTGATGTAATTTATCTCGCTCACTAGCAAGGCTAACGTTGTCCCGCGAGGTTATAAGCTGGCTAGGCGCCAGCCTTATGATTTATAAGAAAGTTCAGCCATTTATGAGCATGTACTCAGATATGGAATAGTCATGGGAATTTGGTAGTTCGTTCCATTGTTACGAGGAACTCTTTTAAGTATCTTAAAGTCAGATTTATATGCTCCAAATAAGAGCCGTAGGAATTAAAGGGAAAATGAAATTGCGTTTAATGCTCAGTTTAGCGTTTAAAACCATTTTATTGGCTTTTCAGACTATCGTTGATAATTCTGGCCAGAATTTGGTGCTACGCAGGCTATCAGTTTGCCTAAATGGTACATACGTATGCTAAACACGAATTGCTGTCCACTTTGTTAATGGATCTGAAATGCATTTGGGTCCAGCACTGAAACCTACAGTTGGCTTACACATGAAAAGCTTACGTTGAATATTTGAAATCGATGCCTGTGCTCCGGGCTATTACGGGTATACTATAGTAAATATCACATCCTGCTATTTGTACAGCAGCATTGTACTTAATTGCCGAGCTGCAGGCAAACGAATTGTGATTTGGAACGACGCTCAAAATTAATTGAAAAATGTTTTCAAGAGCATCCAGCCATGGGAATTTAGCTGTGGTTGTGCTGAAGACCGCACTAGCATGCTCGTTTAAGCTTATAACCATGATTGCAATACCGGAAAATTAGCTTTTTGAAACCTAAGCCAAGTACGCCATGCATGTAAACCTGGTGTATATACCATATAGCTTCACCGCCTTTGCTTGACTTGAGGGTGCTTGCATATAATTTGGAATTTGGTATGTGGGTGGTTTGATTCATGGCACCTAAATCAAGCAAGTTTTTTTTTTAAAAAGGGTGTCTAGGAAGTCATATACATGTTGACATTCAGCTAATGGAAAAGTCATGGAATGAAATCCAGGTCTTGGAATTTTGGGACATTGCAGGGCCTTTTAGCACAGTAGAACATACACTGTAGTTGCTCTTAGGAATTAACTTCACCATATATATAACTTGCCATATTGGTTTGATATGGCATCATACAGTATAACATGGATGGGAACACCATCCAAAATGTGTTTAAGCATCACAGGAAACGTTTAAGAATGATGTCACCATGATTTATTGATGACATTGAAATCTTCTGAGTAATGGAAAAGTCATGGAACTTTAATTTGAGATCCAGTAGACGCCATGTTACAGCATGTAAACCATTTAAGCAGGCTTAACATGAGTCGAGCAAGTGACTTCCGGTTTTTGTGTTTGTGTTTAATCTAAAACCAGATCTGGGTGTTTTGCAATATGTAATCACCAGGTGACAGACTTTACGCCAAACGTTGTAAAAGACCTGTAGATCACACACTAGTCACGTGTAACATGCCCCAAGGTTAGCCTGTTGCAGCAAACATGAGATATTTCCATGACCCTTTGATAAGCTCTTGATCAAAAAGGCCGTGCATGTCGATTGCTGACGCTCATTTCACTTAATTTAGATTGCCAACAAATCCTTCCTTAGTGATGCGTGATGGAGCTGCTGGATCCGAGCTACTTTTATTGCGTTTTGCTATGACTAAGTAGCGAGCCGAGAAATGGGCCCCGAGCTTAGCAATTATACCCAGCTATTATTCTAGCGCATATCAAGCTGCTTCAGTTTAATCAACGACGAATGAGATGCATTGCTAATCTCCTGGAATAGCCTTAAAGGAAACCCCCCTGTTGGCCCGTTGCAAAAGCTTCGGCAATTTGACTCTGAAAACAGTTTAATGAAATTAGGAGACAATACTTCGATGGTACAAAACAGGCTGGAATGGCAAAATGATTAACCTTCGAAGAATGATTTGCTCGCCATGGCCTCTGGGCAACAAAAGATGATGAACCACTGGAAAAGTGCTTGGTCAGCAATTAGCAGCATGCATCAGCTAGCGACCCTAATAACAACAATTTGTTATAGTGGGAGAAATAGAAGAATGCTCGAAGGAACTTGTCCTAATGACTGTTTTGTGTTATTTCATTAAAATACACGTAGTTGAGGCTGTACTACCGTTTGTGCCCTGCTACGTCATAGGCACTAGGTTTATTGTATGAACAAGTGGGTATCATCTTCTGAAAGTGAGTGCCTGGCGATTGGGCAGCTATATAAAGAATGAAATGTTTTGGTCAGTTTAGGTTGCACAAAAAGAAAAGATGAATTGCGAGAGCTAGGACAGGTGTCGCTTTAGTGCACTACACTGTAAACCGTAAAAGTACAAATGCAGTTTTTGTGGGGTACAAATGTACATTTGCACCCCATATATCTTATATGTACCCAAAGGGATGAAATGATTTAAATATTTGTACCTCAAGGTACAATATGAGCATTGGGAACACATGTCAAGGGTACACGGGCAATCAACATGCATTATGTACCCATAGGGTGTGTATATAGTTTTAAAATATTTGTCACCTTAAGGTTCAACATTTGTACTTTTTCAGTTTAGAGTGTATACAAATACATATAAGGTAGTCATTTAAATATTTTGTGCACATTTGTAGCAGGGCATATTCTATAGAATATTCATAGTTGGATACACGAACGGGTCTGAGAGGGGAGGGGATCGACTTGGATATTATTTTGCAAATTTCAATCACAGAAATTTAGTTTTATAATTTGTTTATGAAAAAAATGTCATGATGGCATTTACTTACGAGAAGTATTTAGCAATTGTAAAAGTTATGATTCAACATTTCGTAGTGTCTATATTTAAAGGGAATGTTCGAGTATTATGTCATCATTAAATTGTGACCACACAAATTTAAAATTGTAATTTGAGCGAGGTTAAATCACATTTTTTGCATAACTTTGATCACAAACGATGGATCCATTTCACCCACATTGTTATAAAAAATGGCGAGTCTGCATATTTCAAACTTCCCTCCCCTCTCCAAGAAGATGATCATGACAGTCTACTTCAACATTCCCTGAATTAATTCAGCTGCAGTGTTTCCGACGTTTGAGAAATGGGTGGTTTGGAATTTCTAGTGACCTAGTTGGGTGACACCTAACAGTAACCCAAATCTTACATTGCTCAGAGCAACATTGCCCACAGCTGAAGTAAGACACCACTTTATGACGTTCCCCTGTCGTGCGCAAATGCAAATTTTCCGTGACTAGGTTTACCGGTACTTTAAAAGTAATATCTCAGGAACCAAACACGTGACTGGAATTTAATTACGCCGCGAGTTAGACCATGGCGCCTGGGTTCTTTACTCCATCTATTGAATTTCGCTTCTTAACACCTATAGACGTTATTTGTACACGCAAGGCAAGAAGGCTCTTGAACGAGAATAAATATGCCTTGATGGTTGAATTAGGCTACCGAAGATTTTTTTTCCAGAAATGATGGGATTCATACACGCCTTCATCCCATCATCAATCATGAGCATATGCCAAGGGGCCCATGAACCATGGTTGGAATAGATTGTGAATTTATGAACCAAAAAATCGGCCTATTTAAATTAATCAAGACGAGCAAAGTGTGCACGGAGCAGTTAGTAAACATGGTTTGAAAGCATTCCTTTTCGAATTTTGCCAACAAAATTCTGTTTTTTTTATCCCCAGCGAATTTGAGGAATTGGCCAAGGCATATCATGACTAGACTGTCAGCAGAACCTGAATGTGGCATCAGATAGGTGAATCTAATGGCTGGGTTTATGCGGCTTAGAGCCCAACTTCAATTACTTGGCAGAAAGGTGAAATAGATGGTGTATAAAAGATGCGATATTTTCGTTTCCAGTTTCATCAGCTTCTTGGTTCGACCCTGGAATTCCAATTAAAACGATGGGCAGACCAATAGGTTGGGCGCATTGGACTGTCGATTTTCCAAATGCTGCACAAATATTGGGTTTTGTGAAGCGGTGTTTAAACTTGGGATTAACCCGCCGAACATGTTCGGCCCAAAACACTTTGGTTCGGTCAGCAAATCAGTGGAAGCAGCCCTACTTTGGTACCAGTTTCTAAAGGCTTTTTGCACTCCATCTTTCTGAACTGAGCTTTTAATCCTGATTTCCTTGCATTTCCAGTTATTTGAGGTGATTTTTTGTGGACTTTGGAATGCACTTCCAAAGGACTGACGTCAGTTATTAGAAATCCCAATTGAGAGGTGATGTTGGTGACCACTACATGCACCACATGACGTTTCCTTTCGCTCAGCATAGGGCTTTAAAATGCAAATTTTAAGATACCATACCCTAAGTAAGTTATATATGTAAACCTTCACAAGTTATGTGACTTGATTTGAGAATTCGCACAGAGGTTTAATTGAAGGAATCTCAAACCAAACAGGTTAAGGTGTTTTTTATTTAATCTGAAAATCGAAGCTGTCCCAACCCCCACATTTGGCACTATTGCAAATGTATGAAGAAAAAAAACATGCTGTATTTGGTTGTAGTAGACTCAGATGGACCACCTAGGTCCGAGCTGGTTTGTTTGGGGATGTCCAAATATTATGTCGTCACTCCCCCTCTTAATGATTGTCATCATTGTCCAAATATTTTCCCAAAATTCTTTAAAAATGTGATGGGAAATGTTCAATTTTGGCTCAAACAAGTTATATTGAATTACTGATGTGGACAGAAAAAAACACGCTGGATAAGTGAAGTTTTTGAAAACTGGATGCGCATTTGGCAGACTCCCTAAAAGATGACACAACATTTGAACGTCCCCTTATGAAACAGTTGATTGTATGTTTTGCAGTTTGTGACTACCATGTGACAGAAATTTAAGATAGCCATCATAAAATGTATTCCCACATCTCTAGTATAGCTTGTTAAAGCGCGTTTATAGTGGCTGGCTTGAAATGAATTGCTGAAGTTGTTCTGCACTCCATCTGTCTTGCACGTGTAATGTCTATTCCCGATTTTCCAACAACTCCTACAATACGTGCCTGCATTTGCTCCCATTTTTGTTTTCTATGTCTTATGACTGTCATCATCACTTCCATTTAGAAATGATGTTGGTGACCCTCCCACACGTTGTTTCTTCTCTTACAACTCCTTACAGCACTGGGACACTGTTGAATTGATTGAATCACACAGGTCGACTGTACCAAGTGCTGAGCTTTGCAGAGCATATGTTCGTGGCAGCCCACGTCTTGCAAACCGCAGCACTTTTGCTAATTGCACCGCACCGCAGTCTATTAGACTCTATTCTTATCTGCCATTGTTAAATTTGTAATGACGGCCTGGAATGGGAGAGGGATGGAAAAAATTCCTTTGCATGCATGCACAAAACAAAAGCTCTGGCTGGTGGGGTGCGGGCTTTGTGTTTTCAACGATGCATTGTCTCCAGTTTTGTTTAGAAACCAGAGCAGTGCTTCAGAGGCTCGGTGAGCAAATACTGATCATCATCCCTGGTCCGTGAACGTTTAAGCCGCATCTTCAAGGAGAAAACCGCTCGCATTTGCATCACCTACTGTACGTGAGCTGCAATTTGCCCAGTCCACTATCGGCAAACCCCAACAGCCTTACAGTTATGAGATTAGGAAGTAATCCTCTTTGTCTCGCTGGTCAGAAGTAACCCAGCAATGGCCTGGGGAGGAAAGTTGCACGCAAATCCATGATCTTGTTCACTGCATTGTGCTCACTTGCATGCAGATATTTGCTGAGAGGGGCGATGTCATAGGGAATCCATTCCGAGCTGAAAAAGTAAATAAGGAACCGTGTACACTATGGACACATTTTCCATTTGTGATGCATGCACTGTTTATGGTATAGCATTCACTGTATCCCATATACGATTAAAGAAATTAGCCACAAATGGACATATATGGCCATACTGTCATTCATACCCAGATACGGCCATACTACTGTCTATACGATTTCATAAATATCCATATTATCATCATCTATATGATTTCATACGTATCCATATTATGTTGACAAATTTACAGATATAGTCATGACCTTACATGTGCACTGACCATTCCTAAAATACTTTTTGCAGTCCAGCGTATTCAGGTCCAGATTGAATTAGATATTGACCCCATTTTCCGAATGCGACCCCTGGAAATGGGCAAACACTGATATCATTCGTGCTATACGTTGACACGTATCGTCATATTTCAAATTTTCCACTTCAGTCAAGTTTGTGCTGCTAACTGACGCAAAGTTTAACTTCATTTTCTCTGAAATCAGTATTCGTTATGATAAAAGTCAAGTTACTCCAAAAAAACAAACCTATATAATCTAAATTATTTAATGAAAGAAGCACAGCCAATTTCGTTACTATAACGCACGACGTTTCGCCAAATTAATGGCTTCTTCA
>JAQFYZ010000989.1:0-29286 GCA_034695085.1 Cylindroiulus punctatus
CTTGCGTTTTATTGGAGGTACTATTTGACAACTTGTGGAAATGCATATGATATTAATAAAAACGATAATTCTATTTTTGAATTTTTTATTTTGCTTTATGAGCGAAATATTCTGAATGGGAATATAAAAGGTCTAGAATTTGGAACGATTCTAAAAACGAAATGTCTCAACTTTATATAGTGCAGGAACTTACTATCAATTTAAATGTAAACTTCGAATTAAATCAGTTAAGTTTCATTTGAAATTATCTTATCTGTTCAAAATTACGTAAATTCAATTGCAAAAAATCACATTCAATGGGCCTTAAACTCAACTTTACCCATTCGAATTACGTTGTGAACCATCTAATTTGAAACGGAGAATTTCCTGTTTAAATTTCAATTTGAATTCCTCACCATTCCAAAAGTGGTCACTCCATCTTCGGAGTGCTCGGCGGCTTCCGCCAGGGCCGCCGCGTTATCCAGCTCCAGCTGCTTCCTCTGTTGCTTCTGTTTTGCCCTTTGCTGGTCACTCCTGGAGGCGTAGTTGACCAGCGCAAACTCCAGCAGGGCGCCGAAGACGAAGGTCAAGCAGACTCCTGTCCACACGTCGATGGCCTTGGTGTAGGACACGGGGGGCAAGGAAGCGTTGATGCCCGACGTCTGCGTGGCCATGGTCAGCAGGGTGGTCACTCCCAGAGACACGCGGGCCGGCGTGGCGTTCTGGTCCAACCAGAAGGACACCCACGAGACGATGACCAGCATGCAACAGGGGATGTAGATCTGGATTAGGTAGTAACTGAACTCCCGCTTGAAGAGCAAGTCCACTTTGAGGCAACTGTATTCTCCTGAAAGAGGAAGGAACAAATATGACCATCGAAAGTAACCAGTGGCAAATGATCATCGAAGACCTACCCGTGTTTGTCTTGCTGGTGCAGTAGCTCGTGTAGAACTTCTCCAGCGTAAACCGAGGAAGGTGGAGGTTCTTGGTCACTTGCACCGGATCTCCATCTTTCCATAAAAATACCAGATCTTCGGTGGTGTAACCATCTGTAATAATTGAAAATGTGCCATAACTTGTGTTAGTTTAAATATTTTTACTATTGCGAAAGGATTGCAACGTTTTTAGTAATGGCATCGCAACGCTATTTCTGTTTTCGTAATTGGGTGTACTTCGGGTTATGCCCTGCCCCGTCATTAGACTTGTCCTAACGGCACGTTGAGTTGCAGTGATTGCCTCGCGGTTGGGCAGCTAAACGTTTTTAGAATAGGTCAGATCAACAAAAAATAAACTATATATAACAATATATATCAATCAAACCAACACATATAAATGGACACATTGCAACAGCTGGTCTGCTAGACAAGGGTACATATTTGGAGCAGGGCATACTCCGAAGCGTATCCTTAAAAGTTCTGCTGGTGTCTAGTTTATGAATTATCGTTACAGCTCATTAGAATTACTCGTGACTTACAGCTGGGCATAGTAAGAGAGCACGTCTGTTTATCCAACGGAAATAACTTCAAGTTCATCGGACAGGCTAAACGCAACGAAATTCTGTAAATTAAGAAAAAATTAAGACGTTTAGTAAAAGTTAGTTTTATAAACTGTTGTGCAAAATTATCGCAGATCTCAAAATATATTTAAATAACACCATATGCACACCTGATTTTCTGTGATTTTCTAAACAAATTTAGAGATAATGCGATAATTTTAAACAAGTTTTATCATATACATCTGCGTTTCACTTTTGCACATCTAGTACCGCACATTTTTTCACCTGATACTGTACAAAACTTCTCCATCCGGATAAATCCTTAATAAAACATTCGGCATGATGATATTGTGAAATTTCCCATCCTTTTCGTTGGAGAAAAACAAGTCGGGTTTCCAAATCCTTTCTTGATCCGTGAGGACGATCAATTTTATTTTTCCCTGCAAATCGTCGTACTGGAGTCGGTCATCTCGCCATTGTTCCCGGAAGGTGATTTGGACGGCGAATTCCTAGATGTAAATGTACAAAATACGAAATTTGTTATTCATTGCACATTCAATTCCAATTTCCTTAATCCCTTATTTCGCAAATGATTTAATTTTTTTTTGCAAAATTAATGGAACAAGTGTAAATGTTAGACTGGTTTTAATCTCCTCATTGAATCAACGTCGTAGTCAGTAGAATTCTGAATCTTAGGCTGATTTGAAAGTGTATTAATGTAATTCAGTATGGGCGTTGAACAATGCCTCGCTCTGCGTTGCACTTTTTGGCCATCCTGTAGGGTTGAAATTGCCCCTGAAATGGGGCAATCACTGTCAGCTCGTTGGCAATGAGTGGTTGCATCTTCGCGTAGCAAGGCGAAATGGTCGCTCATAAATCGCTCAAAAATGAGCATTATTTTCGTGTATATAAACGCGCCCAGCATTCTAACGATGGCCTGCGTAAACAGACGTTTGATGGCGCGAAGTAGAGCTGAAATTAAAATGATGCGAGCAAATGAAGTCGTTAGTTGAAACGATAAGAGAGTTAAATAATACTCAAAAACATGCTCCTAGAAGGACGTAGGGCTAAGAGGAGTCGGTGGAATAATTAAAAGGAAAAGGAGGGCAATTCATTAGCTGTGGAATGAGCAACACGGATGTGGCTGTGATCAAACGGATTTCGCCAGGCACTAACTAGAGATAAACAATCGAGGATTAGGACCCTGGAACATACCCTAGATACCTGCAGTATGATGATGATGTTTAAGAAATGCTTTTCTTAACAGTGATTTATAGATTTACCATTACCAAAGACGCCAAATGTAATCGCTGTTTATATGGTATATCACAGATCGTGTAAGAAATACAGCATGTGTCAAAAGTGGGGTCAGTACATGGTACACATGTAGTTAATGATGTTTGGTATTCCATATTGCAGAGGACAGTCTGTTGGTCAACCATCGGTTATATAGTCCGACACTCACTCACCATGTTTTGCTCGTTGAGATTGCCAATACTTCTTATGAGAATGTTGACCCTCGCCACGACCGGACCATCTAGAACAAGTCATTGAACGGGGCTATAGGTCAGTGAATGGACACCTATGGATATTGGCTAATCCCATTGTAACGATACATCTTAGAAGCGTTGACTGGAAGTTGCTGGCGCAAGAATGCCATGCGAACAGATGAGAAGAAGAATGGGAAGAAAATGCAGTTAGTTACACTAACATGCGAGTTGGTTGACCTCAAGTGGCACGACTTAAAATGTGTATGCAAACAATTAGTTATTTAGTACATCAATTGGATTAACCATCCCTCCTCGGCAGAGATGTAGGTGTTAATCACAGGAAAAACTTTTAATATAAGTGTCTCGGTCGGGTAGCAATGGACTTGTCATGCTACATGGGCGCATCCTATAAGTGTTGACCGGAAGTGGACGGCATCAGAATGCAGTGCGAATAAGCGAGAACGAGGGAATGAGGAAGCAAAGGTTAACAGAAGTACACCAGATCTTACCATTTGAACGTCATCGATTTTGCTGATGCTTCTCACCAGGATGTTGACTCGCACAATAGCTGGGCCATCTAAGAGGTCAAAACATACGAAATATGGCAGTGGGGCACACCAGGCGGGTTAAGAACAGAAAGAAGGAAAAAAGAACAGAAAGACGGAAAAAAAGAACAGAACGTTTTGGGGTCATCAGTCATATACAATCTATGCGAGAAAGATAACATGTTTACAGACTTAGCAAAATAAAAAATTTAATCGATCATTTCGATTAACTGCTGTTTTGACAAAGTATTTTATACATGCCAAGAGATGAGAAACGAATTTGCAATAACAGGCCAGACTTTCTCTGCATGGATGGAAATCGAAACCAGTGGAACAGAGAACGATATACATGTAAATGTATAAAAATGTGTGCCAACTTCAATGATTTGATTTTTATTCGATTCCTGTGTAAGGAATTCAGTTTTTCAAAATATATTTTCCTCGTCTTTCTCGCAGATTGGCATATACGCCTGAAGAACCCTTACGTATGTTGTTGCATCATGCCAAAGGTCATGCGAATCCAGGTTAAGATTAGCGTATCGTGGACACCTTAAGAGCGATATACAGTATTGGGCCACTGGGCAGGTATTATTTTGGTGTCTCTTAAGGTGTCCATGAATGAAATGTTGTTACAGCTAGCAAGATAGCAAGTTGGACTAGGTAAACGAACAATGTGAAGCACATGAAAAGCATTTTTTTAGAAACAACAGCGCCACAGCTTTATTTCAAGCCATCTTTGTTCTGCTAACTAATACAGTAAATTAAAAATAAAATGTTTTTAAGGCTACTAGGTAAAAGTGGTTACTGTGCAAACGTACAACCAACTTAAAGTGGAAAAGCAACGTTAGAAACATGTTTAATGTAAACAGTTTTGAGTAAACTCCCAGATTCCAATTTGATAACATATCAATTGTTGTGTCGGTGCATGTTCATTTCAAAAGCAAGATTTCAATCAGTGCTTTAATATATAACACCATAATACGTCTTTAATGTAAGCATTTTTCAATGTGTATATTTGTATTGCTGCCATGATATTAACTTTATAATCAAATCGCACTAGTCAATAGTTGACTTAAGTCGAGCCATCCTCACCATGTACAAGTAATGTGAATTCACAGCCATTTTGAATCAATTTATTTTTATCAATATCATTTCACTTCAGCTGAACACTCGCAAAAAGTTTACCGTACATGTCCAATCCCAATTCTTTGTTATACATTATCAGACGATGCTATCTCCGAATTCCAAGTAAAAAATGTTCCCTCGTCTGCTTTCTGCACACATCGTCTATCGCCCATAACAATCCATTTATGTCTGGCATTCAACCAGGCGTCTCTTTGGAGCGGTTTGCAAAATGTTATTAATGTTAGCAAATGTTGATAGCCTCTTCGGGGGGAAACAGATTTGGCATCATTGTTTTATATATGTAGTACTAATCTAACCGAAGGATCACTTGATAATGAACTAATGCAGAAGCAATTTAGGATGAATCCCAATACAATTAGCCATCGATGCGTGTTTTCCTTCAAAATGATCTTCAGATCCTTTAGTTGCGAACAACACTGATGGATGCCATCCTACCCCCCCCCCTTTAATTTTCCACCCATGTTCATTTCTTCCTTAGCTCTTCGTGGATGTCAGAGCAATTTCGGTTTCATTATTGTCATTTCTTTTGTTCAGCTATACGTTTCCTTTCCCATTTCTTCTGGCAAGCTGGGCCACTAACCTTTCACCTTTCTCGGGGCAGAATAAGACGAAGTTCGTCGTCTTATCGTTGTAGTAACCTTTTTCGGTCATTTCATATCTGAACTATAAGCTATCTCTGAACCAAAGATGGGAACCAAAGAAAAGCAACGACAAAAGAATGCCGCATGCTGTATTGTAATGTTAAGTTGAAATTTCATACGTTTTCTATAGACAAAGACGATAATGTTGGTACAGAACACATTACCCTGTTTATTAAATGATGTTTTGGCAGAGCTGAAAACTTTGAGGTGCATCATTGAGGAGCTGTAGGTAAAATCGCTCGTAATTTGTTGGTGCAATTGTTTCTTTGAATGACGATCAATGCTTGTGCATTGAATTCTTTGTATTTTTTCGGACAATACCAGTACTTTTTAATTACTGCCAGCATTCGACATCTTTTTCAGCCGTGCCATGGTGATGGATGATCATTGACTGAAAATATTTCGAATTTAGAAACATTTTTTATATCAAAATTAAGCACCAATGATGGATTAAAGTTACGCAAAAGCAAATTTGGGAACGATAACGCCATGTTTTCCAAAAATTTTTCAATGTTTGCAAAATAAATGATACTTTTATCAAATTAGCTGTACAGTACATGTAGGCCTTCATACTGTATTCAGTTAATTTTGATTTGCCCATCTCTGAGAGCTTTAATGCCCAGTTAGATGAAAACAAATGGATGTACGTTTTGAAAAATCACATAGATGTATACTTGGTAAGTGTATCTTTTTTTAAAACAAGAAAAAAAAAATAACGTGCAGATCACGTTGTTTGAAGCAAGGTTGCTCTCTCTACATTTTGTATTCCCCGAATATTTTGATGTTGAATTAAATCGCATCTCAGCGCCTCAGGACCAGCTCGGCTGAGTTTTCAGACAAAATGCAGCAAAAATTCGCCTGCCATTAAAGGCGACGTACGAGTGTAATATTATGATAACATGAAGATGCACCATGTTTTTTGAAAGGGATTACTTGACTAAAGGATGAACGGCTGCCAAAATGGCTCCGGCGGAAGTAGTTCTTTTGAAGCTCAAATGCTGTAATTGCTATTCAAAGGGAGTTAGAACATTGTTTACAAGTTTGTTTGCGATGAAGTTGAGCGTGATGCAGGAAAAATGGTGGCTTATATTGATCGCATTAAAGCCTTTGTTGCCATGACGCATTTTCTGATGCTGCATGGGCCATGGGAAAAAAACACGTAATAAGAGTTTTTGCTAGCCAGTTATTTCGGTGAGCAATTCATTAATCTCAGGGTGTTTTTGCCTCATTTAATATCTCCGTGAGCTCGCACATTTTTAATTCCAACGATGGCAAGTTTTTTTCTCTATTTAATTTTGCTAATCTTCGAAGCCTGGTAGACTTGATTTAAAATCGATGCTAACATCAAAAAAGTGGGCGAAACATTCAACGAACGAAGCTTAGCTGATGTAAGAAGTTTTTTTATTATTAATGGGGATATACGGCGAATGTGTATCCTTCATGTTCAATTAGGACATGTCGAGGAAAGGCATATCGCGAAAATTCCCCAGATAGGAACAATATAATATCTAATTAACATATAGACAGTAATCTGCCGTGCACTGAGCCGCTCAGTCGGGATTATTTTACCAATGTAATTTTCTTCCACTGGGGTTTTCAACGTGCTAAAGAAATTCTGGGTAAAGAGGATAAGATCAAATCCATTCCCAGAATTTCAACTAACGAAAGAAATGTTTTTTTCTTTTATTTTGCACATGCATTACTGGGAGTCGGCGTTTTTATCATATCGAAGGAACATCCTGTGAACATTGTGTGAATTACATTGTATACATTTTGAGCAAGTTTCTAAAACATTTCTATAATTATATTGCAGCGCTTCCCAAACTTCTTTCTTCGTTACTCATATAAACCGCTGACCAGGGCCCTATTTCATAATAAATGAGGAGTGTGAGGAGAGTGAGAGATAGCAATGATGAGTTGAGGTACTCATGTCATGGCACAGGGAATGTTTCTTGGTTAGACAACAAGAACTTCGATTCCTCGTATTCATAAACACCTCCCATTTCTCATTTTTTATCAAATAGGGCCCAGGTCTTGTCATCCAAAACCAAGGCACCAGTTCTTTTCGTAAAATTTGGTCAAATGTTCATTGCAGGTATATTATTTGCAAAAATGATTTGCTCAGATAATAAATATCAGAATGTCATAAGATGTACCACAGATTTCCAAGGAAGAATTTTTTTTTAAAAAGTTAAACAATTTAAAGGTTTTTTTAACCTTTCAATTTCACGCATTTGGTTCAGACCGCTGGAATAGAAAGTGGTGCATATTCAGGGAAAAACTCAATGTGCATGTTTTTGGTGGTTTATCATGATACCAAATCATCACTTACAGCGCCGCCTGTTGGTACTACTTGTGAACGAAATACACGAAATAGAAACTTTACCAGTGCTTTCATTTTTTCCTAAATTTTTTCTCGTAACTCCAACAGCTCTTTAAATTAATTTTTGTACTGGTGCAGGGTGCCTATGATAACCCGCCGATAGTTCAAGTTCAGTTGGTTGTTTCGTGTGACGTCATACATAGTGCTGAAGAGAAAGGCGTCCATTCGATTCTGGTGAGTTGGATGGACGTCTTTTCTTTTGGCGCCCATTGGCGTGACGCGTAAATCCCGCATCCATATAATGGCATTGCGCAAACCATAAATAAATTCGATCTTGACAGGGCGTTTAAGATGGTCGTCGTAATGATCTTTGACGACGTCAGCCAAGTGCCTCGGCTGACGTATGCCAGGGTCAGGCCCGAGATTGAAGCTGCTGGATTTATCGATTTCGCCTTCGAGGGTCGAGGGGTGTTCCCATATTAATCTTTTGATAAATCGCAGATTGGCCAACTTTGCCCCTATACTTGTAACTTGACTACATCTTTCCTGAGCATTATGTATGCAGCCGTGATAGGGCTTTGATTAATTGGGAAATATCTCGTTATACGCCGAGCATGACATCTCACTCAAGCTCGTTCCAAATAGAGGATTCTTGTCTGGATTTTTGGCGGTTATGGACGTTTTAAAGATGTGCTTGGCTGCTATTTGTCATATTGAATGGTGGTCGCACTTCAACGTTTTACCTCGAGGTAGAAGTATTGTTTCAAGGGGAGCATTCTTGATTACTATTTAAAGGATTATGCGAAAGAAATTTGAACTTTTTTCATAGTTCAATCTGTTTTCATGCAACACTAGAAATTGACGTTTGCATTACTTGCTGTACCTTAATAGTATAATCTGGTGGAGATGTTTCAAAACGCACAGAATCCTCTGCTCCAAAAGAAAGAAGCTCGGACTTTGGGGGTCTTTTAACTTTCTTAATGGTAGGCGGTGCCTTGAATCAACCTTCATGCTCATTATAAAGTCGAGTAAATAAAGTATACGTGCATGTCGAAAGGTTTACATGCATGGCTTACTTTGATTGAATGTCCAGAAGTTTAGTGCTTTGAATACGGAACACAGTTGTTTTCACGGGAAATCGATATATTGTTTGCAATATACAAATATTGCCTCCATTTTAATTGAGAAACATTACATTTTGACCGGAATGACAAGTACCTATTCACGTTATTGGAAACAGTTTACATCTTGCATTTAATCTCGGAATAACTTGCAAAAGTTTGCTTATTGAACGATACTTGCACGCCGTACTCTTTAAGGGATAGACTGCAAGATGCTGCGACTGTAGCAATTGCACGGGGCCGATAGGGAACACTGTTTCAAATTCACCTCATTGCAACATACTGTACATGTTAATGCCGGTGCGCTGTCTACTTGAATCGAGCCTTTGGGGTACGAAAATGGATATAGCTAGAATGATATAAATTGTGTTTTCAGTAATCCAATGAATCCGACGAGGCCTTTTTTCTTTATACTTTCCGCCCCTTGGATAAATTGCGGAATTTGATAAGCCAGTGCGTATACAATATCGATCTGGGAAATCGCGGCGTAATCGATATGCGGTGTTGGGAGGCAAGAAACCGTCATCCATTTGCACGCGCAGATTGGGATCGGAAAATAACTTTAATTGCTATAAATACGAGGGCACTATAGGCAAGACTTAATAGACGCCCACTTAACTAAGCTGGTGTCCACCACTCACAATTGCAAAACTGGACACTGGCCGTTGCAAACAATCATCGGGAAATCCGAGATGTCCTTTTTCCTAAAGCAGGACCAATATCCTGTTTTTTTAATGTCTTTGCCTATTTTTGTCGTTGCCATTGCACTGTATCGATTATCTTATTTTATGGTTATCAAACATTTTTGCCCCTTCTTCAGGGTGCACACCAAGCTAAATGAGTCAGGAAATTAAAATCTCTGAAGTAAATATCAGGAATTTGAAATAATTGCTGATGAATTTCAGGCTTCCTTATAATCATGAACAAAAAAATTTGAATTAATCTTTTATCAAAAGTTGGAAATTAAGGTTATTTTTTTTTTTTTTTTTTTTTTTCAAAACTGGATGACAAATGATGGATTTTAACACAATGTTTTATGAAACATCAACGATATCGTTTCTTTGACCTCACGGCTAAGAAAGTGAAATTACTAAAGGGCATGACCAAGGGAAGGAAGAGCTAACAAAATACATTTTTTTCATTAGAATGTATCTCTTGGTTGATTTAAGGATATTGCGATTCAATTGAATGTTTGGTTAGTAATGAACCATTAGGCTGTATCTAGTGTTTAATAAAGAAAATAACGAAACTTTTAGATAATAAACATGACCTGAAAAATCAGCGAAATAAAAAATTGGGATCTAGACTACTATACGAGAAAACATGATCGTTACGACAGTTATTGAACGCTTATTCCCATTTAGCGGATAATTAAGCACTGCCACCGAAATGCTCGTTTTTATGTGGTAGTCGTAATTTATTTGTTTAAAAAATTCTTTCTTCAACTACGAGTTTGATTTATGGCAGAAAAACCCCACGCTTGTTTTTGACAAGGGAATTATTGGAAGAGAAAAAGCCATCGGTATGAGGAATAGTAAATGTTTGAAATAGCATTTTTTCTTTCTCATCTAAATAATCGACATTGAAGCAGCCATGTTTATAATTATATGTCTAAAAGGCGAAATTGCTCGGCTCCCGATGAAGCCAGTGCTGGAACTAATCGACCAAATTAACATTACACAGACCGAAAATCCCACTACACGAAACGCTTTTGAAATGCGTAAATGCCGCCGTTAACAAATGAATTTCAGCGGATTTTGTCATTAATGAACTCTTATACGAAACGAGAATGCGTTCAGCCATCTTGCATCGCTGCTAGGCCTCGCTGAAATAATTTTCATTTGGGAGCATAATTTACACTCGGTCGGAGCTTACGCACCGTTCCAGCTGGCATTCTCCTACTTTCATAAAAATACACATTACACGGAGCTATGATCATTTCAAAAAATCTTAAGTGAAATATGAGGGGAGCAGATCACCTCAACCGTATTTTGATGAGATTTGCCAGATGCTTGCAGCCTATAACTGCACGTTTGTAATTCGATATTAAAAAGGGCCTGCATTTCCGCGAGCCTCTTTAATTTTATTTATCCTTACTAAAATCCGAATGCTAACGTACGTTTTCTACGGTTTTATCATTTTCACGCAATATGCTTTTCAAAACTGACTATGACGTGGGTTCCGAGAAATCATCTCAAATAACGTACTAAAAATGCCTCTTTTACCTGGCAAGTAAGCATTTTCACCCAATGATAAAGTTTTGTTTATTGTGAAACTTGAAATTATCAGGAAAATTGGAAAGACCTGGTGCATTGGCATACATGCATGTCATATTTTTTTAAATTTGCGGTGGTCAGGAAGGTCGAAAAGTCAAGGAAGTTGAACATTTTATCTCTGATAGTATTGTTAGTATTACTACGTTGAACATTTTATCTCTGATAGTATTGTTAGTATTACTACGGTGTACTTAAACAGAAAACGTCACTGTCTTGCTGCTACAGTACATATTTTGAGCATGGAGTTTATTATTTCGGAAGCCTTTAATCTAAGAAGGGCTGTAACGTTTCTTGATGGGTGAAGTATACCGTGTAACAGCTCGCGTTTGAACAGTTTTCTGTCTCAGTAATTGTTTTCACTGAGACCCATAGTGCTTTCCACTCATTGCGTTCAATCTGATCTTGATCACGAGAGTTGGCCCATAGATCTGCTTTCCCGCAACTTAGGCCTCCACTCCATTGTTGTTTTTTACTCTCAATTTTCTTCTGGGCAGATTTTCAGCTGAACTCAGATCTAGATTACATTTTCTGCCATGTACGAATAGGGACGTTTCCTCGGTGATTCTCGAGAAACTTTATTCTGCTTCCAGTTTTGATTTCATTACGCTCGGTTCAATGAATTCCAATATTTTCGTAAGGGCAAATAATGTTTTATTCATAGATTGGGTTCTCAAAGTTTTCGACGCTCGCTAATTTGTTTAGGTCTATCATTTTATCCAAGGGTACGGGTTTTATGTGTTGCTCGCAATTTCACGACACAATAATTCCGCCACTCGACGAACTGGAAACTTTAAAACTCCTGCTAAGGGATTATGCTGAATCGGATTTAAACATCCAGCATGCGGTGACTGTTCCAATATGGTATGCAAAGACGATTTCAACTTTCTTAGATTTGCTTGGGTTGTTAAACCCATGCAGATAGTCATTTATCTCAGATTTCGTTATTTATAAGCTGCATACTGATTAAAAGCTTCGCTGTGTAGTAACTCTTAACCTTTAAAGATCTTGCTCTAAAATAATGGATTTGCCAACTAGGGCATTGGTTATTAATTAGCGATGTAATTGAATTAACGGAATTGATGTCCTGGTATTTATAAAGCGCGCTTCGTAAATGGCGTCCCTTCCCCTCTATAAATGTTGTTATTGCCAAATGCAAACAGTGTTTCCCTTCACTAAAAATAAATTTGAAGGGTGCCTTTGGTGCACCTGCTTCTGTACTTTTTAGTTTTATCTCGGGGATGTTTAACTTCAGTGAAACCAGCTAGCTAACTCGACCAATGGCTTTTTTTGAAGTCTTTCGTCTTCTGGGTGGTCCACATTTGGAACTCGGGACAATAATAATGAAAATTCTGCAGAAATCTAAAAATAGTGCCATTGTAGGAAGTCGGTCATGGTTCATCTCATTCTGATGGCTGAATGTAATTTTGATCTTGGACCTCGAAATCTCAGCCTCTTAACGTTTTGGGACTAAATGTTATTGACTAAAGTCAGTATAGATAGCACAAGTTCAAATATACTCAACTCGAGTAAAGGTACTGCGTGGCATGACTTCATCCAAATAAGTAATGAATGTATCTTAAACCAGACATTTGTAAACATATAGTGTTAGGTGAGTGTTAATGATTTAAATTTATAGTGTTTGCTGGTAATCCTTTTTTTGTTTAACCTAACCGATCAATGTAACTTACGATTTAACTGCCCCTAACCACCAGACAATCACTGCCAGCCTAAGAGCCGTTAGGAGAAGCCCACTTTCGGATAGTACATTCTGGAGCATTAGTAATGGCAATCCTGCATGCAGATACGCCACCATCTTTTTTATGGCAGTAATTTGCATCTGTACCAACTCAGACATGCTTAGCTTGTTTGCTTCAGAAAAATACTGTGCACAGCAGCCGGTGCACACGTGGTATAACATTGAGCACACAAGTATCAGAGTGGTTGGGCCGATACACTGTAGACGTGTCTGTAAAAGCTGCGAACCTTTTCTATTAGGCTACGTCTCTACAGCATTTAACTGGATATGGATCCATCGGAAACCCATCTGCTCTTGATTTTCCGGAAGTGCCGGAAGCACGGAAGGCTGCGATAACTAAATGTACTCTGCGACGTCTATGGGCGCATTGTGGCAATCTGAAAAAGAGGCCAAGGGCCTGTACGTGAGCGGATTACGTTTATCAACGGCTCTTATACTCTACCATATGCATTTATGGAAACTCACTTTTTCCCTTTGTTCGACGAAGTTTGCCCGTGTGTGTGCATTCGGGAGATTTGCGTCCCATTCTTGTTTAGATTTCAGAGGTTAGGTAATCTTAAACTCGCGCATAATATTAGGCTGCTTTTCGCTCACGTATTCGGCTCAGAATTTAATTTGGTCCTTAAACGAAATGTACGCACTTCTGGCAAGCTCGCTCCATAGCTAGTAGATCAGGTAATTGCTGGAAAAAGGTATCCAACGATGTTCGTTATCATACCGTATTTAGGGGTACGTGCCTTTACTGTAGAGAAGCAAGTGTTTATTTTAAATTGCTAGATTACAAATTTATAAACTTTGTTAACCCTAAAATTACCAACATGTCTGAACAGATCTGATTTTGTAAAGTTAACTAAAATTTGAAAAAAAGTCATTGATTAATCACATTCGAAAAAGCTTATTAATCATTATATATTTATTGTTTCACGAAACGATTTAAAAGAACACAATATACCAAGAAGATTCTTGTGGACAAGAAGGACAAATGTATACTGACTGTCGCATTTTATACTTTTTATTCTTTTTATGTTTATCCTAACTTATATGCCTAATCTTAACGGGTTTTTTTCTGATTTGGCTGCCCCTTAATCAGGCAATCACTGCCAGCGTACGAACTGTTAGGAGAAGCCACTACAACGGATATTTGTACCAGTAAATATTATATAGATGGCCGGCAAACATCATCTTTTGAATTTGAAATAGGTTGATTTCATTCATTTTAGAGCGCATACGAAGTGCTATGAATGTTCATCGATTTTTCGTTTTAATTCCCACTTTTTTGAAACCATCTTTACGTGTTTTTCTCTTCGACGATAAACCAAAAAAGGTGGCGCTTATTCTTCCTTGGGCGTTTTGTGTACACCATTAATATGTATTTCTGGCAACTCTCCTTTGAAGTTGGATCTCGGTTTCTATCATCTGCGCTTTCCACTATTCTCACGTTTTTACCAACGATACGAAAAGTTTCAAAATGGGGAGCCTCATAAATTATTTATTTTTGAAGTATAATCGAAGTGGTGAGTCGAGCACTCACTTAAAAATTGTCGGCCTATCTGCCCACATGTATGGAAAGCTAGGGCAGCACGTATATATGATAATGAGACGCAATCTCAAAGCGAAATGGACAGCACATGTCACACATGTGTCACTTTCATCTTCACGGATCGCCAAAGTTTTACCTGCATTACATACATGGATCTTTACAAATGCCTTGCACTGTTCATTTGAAATCTAAAGTTTGGTATGTCTAACTTGAACCATTGGTTAAACAAAAAATACGTTTAGAAAAATGGTAGGAAAACGAATTATTTCAAGTGTTTGGTTCACAGTGAGTTCAATACTCGCTTGAATCGGAAATGGCATCGAAATGATTTTTCCAAAATTTGGTCCTTGTAACTCTTCATACAGTTTTTTTAAAAAAAATATTTTTTGAGGAATTTAATGATCGCCATGTAAGTATCTCATATAAACTATGGCCTACTACAGAAATAAATCGTGCATATAAGGAGATAAATGCCGGATATGTCAGGCACAGAACTTGTATACCTGATGCACAAACGAGCGCATAAAAATGTAAATTATCGTGTCCATATAAATCCTTATCTATACGATCATATACTTATCCCTATGGTCCTTTCACGTTCATATGGTTGGATATGATCTCGAATTTATGCGGCTTATTTAAACATGAACTTTTAAAGGCAAAATATGTAGAGTGTAATCCCAAAAATAATGCGATTTCCTTCGTGCATGGCTTACGTTTCCTCGAAGGCCTGTGGACCAAACTATTATGCAAAACAGTTAAAACTAGATAGGTTCTTTCCAGTTTTCTCTTCTTTGATAATGTATTTGTTTGGTTCACCAACAAATAACAATAATCAAAATTAACGTTTCACGGCTCGTTTATGCATAGCTATATTTGGTCAATTTGCATTTTTTGTGTAAAGTTAATGCAATCCAGGACATGCTACAGTTGATACTTAATATTTCATCATCGTCTTCTATTGATTGCAGCATTTATTGAACACCCTATACATGTACATTGTCTCATGAAATTGCATCGATTTAGACATACAGAGGAGCTTCGGTTAATTAATTGCATATGGGTCAATCCAATTTTAGTGGTAGAAGAAAATTGGCGGCTGATGGATTTATTCAATTAAACCAGTTTCACTATAGCTCACGGTCATACGCATCCTGGCAGTTTATTTGCTCAAATATTTTAAATCGATAATCATGCCAGGTTGAAAGGCCTGCTTCCATTTCAAAAACTTGATTGATTATTAATTCGCTCGAGTCTGGCTTCGATATGTGTTCCTGGGGGCTGGTCATTAAAGCTTAAAAGCTAGCATCTGCTCAGAAAAATGCAGATTTTGATGTGGCGCAAACTCTGCCCAGATGACTAATTAGTTCGCAAAAATCTCTTCTTTGCATCCAAACTGCTTGCTGATAGACTATAAATAACGGAAGCTATCGCGTATAGATAACGCTGGTCGATAATGTCTACTAATGCTCTGAGTTGGTACAGACGCAGTATACGTATTGTATCTATAATGCATGTAATGCAATATACGATTTGGATTTTTTTTATTATTAACGAGCCATTCCAGACATGCATTGCCATCTACAGTAGCATTCCCTGGCCTCAGGAACGAGCCTGTTGGGTTTCCTACACATTTTTCAGTTTAAGAGAAGAGAAGACCAATGAAATGTAAGCTTTAAAATGAAAATCAAGAAGCGATGATGAGATTGTGGATAAGGTTAATGAGGCAAATACCTCTAGGGCCCAATCGAGGGATATCCTATCCCTTTTTGGCATGCATTCTGGTTGCTCGAAACTCTTTACATCCGGGATGCTAATACGCAAAACGTACAAGTAAGCATTGTTCTTATTGCTGAACTGAATTTGTCAACGCTTAGAATAACTCTATAAGGAAAGGAGAAGTAAATGATATATTTATTGGGCATTAAAGCTATGCCACATGTTTCCGCCTTCATAGGCTGATGCTTATACATTGTTCACTGTAACTAAAGATGGAAGTTAACTGAGTCAAATCCCTAATAATGACTAGTGAAAGGTGAAATTATGCAGATGCTATTTTAGGTTCACTTGGCATCAGGTCTCTGGATAATATTATTTCGCAGTCTTAAACAAGTGTTACACTGGGTTTTGGTTTCTAGTGCTGCGTGAGATTTGCACTACATCTTTTGCTACTGTACTGTATGCTTACTGTCCTTATTGATATTTTACTTTCCTTTGTATCAATCTTCTTAAACTGCTGACAGTTTCAGTAAACATTCAGCAACTAGAGAACTTTCAGTAAATGTTGTGAAGTATGCTAACTACAGTTATAATGGGTAATTCAGAACGTTCAATTCGCATTATTATAACCTTGCAAAAAACGTTACATGTTTCCAACTTGGTTTTCTTACATATGAGTTTGGTTGTGCGTTTCTTAGGCAATTCGTAAGTTTGCCATTCGTAATTATGCAACAATCAATCCGCGATTACTGCACTGCATGCACGATTTGACACACAAAATTACTGGATATGCTCGACTGAGGAGACTTACCTATTTCCGAGGCATTATTGATACCAATGGGCCTAATTCGACTGTCATATCGTCCAGGACCCAAGATTTGATCCAAAATTTGTTTTTCTTTGGCACGGTAATTCACTGTGCTATTTACCCTGAAAAAAAAAAAAATAAACAATCGCTCAAGTTTTACCGCTCCGACCATCAATCCATAGGAATAGGTCCTACAATGTAGTAACACTACGTAATATACCGGTATTAATGAGAACTATGTCAGATATGACTGCTCATTCGTATTCTTAATGTAAGCAAAGTACGTTGAGGGACTCAGCTGCTACTTTTTCGATAATGGCTTTGAAATCATTTGCCACATAACAGTATAATATCGCAATGTACATGTACATGTAGATTATCATTTGATTGTTAGCGCTATGTCGAAGGAGATACAGCATGTTTCTTATATACCACCAGTAAAGGGCAGCTTGTTGAGGTACTTGATGTTTTACAACAAGAAGCTCCTGATTTTATTGCCATAAATTGGATTAAGTACGTCTGAGGGTGTATCCTGGATTCCGCAAATAACTCTGATTAAGAGCCCTTCAGTTTGAACTTTGTTGTCGAGGGGATACCCCGTGACGGCTAAGTTCAGGCTATTGTGAAAGACTTATTCCTAGCGGATGGGCAGCTAAATAAAGTAAGGACATTGTGAGGATAGTTTAGTTTAGGAAAAACACAAAAACACAGGGAAAAAATAAAATAAAAGCTAAAGAACAAAAACGAAAGGAAGATCAAAAAATATTTAATGGAATAAATTGTGACAGCTGCATGTATGACAGATGTCATTCTTGAAAACTAGACAAATAGGTTGGAAATATACTTTGTGCATATTAGGAGCAGGGCTTAATCTATAATATATCCGTAGATTACTTATACCGCTCTGACAATGGCCTCTTAAAAGCAATCGAATTCAACCATGCAAGCGAAAATCCGATTATGAAGCAAGAATTTCTAAGAATTAGAACGAAAAAAAAACTAAGTTGCACTAACGGCTAGCCATATTTTGTTGACAAATTATGACGTTTTCCTCCCTGGAGCCAAGTATCTCGGCTTTCTCATTTCGGATCTGCTTTTAGATGATGAGAATTTGATTAACTTACGTCAGGTTGATTGAATTTCATTATTATTCGATTATTTTTAGCATGTATAAAGCCTGCATGCCTGTACTGTCATTTGTATACTGTATGTAGGGTTCTTCGATGAAATATCTCGTGACAGGGAATAATGAAGGCGCCCCTTATTTTATTACGAACCCCTTTTCCCCTTGCTCGTCCCCATTTTTCCATAATCTATACCGACAAATTCGCTAATGTGATGTCATGCCAATTTAATTGCGGATCTCAGATTAATTTTCGATTTTTTTTAAGGAGCACTTGTTAGTATCGAGCGAAGCCGCGAATCAAAAATTTCATCACTTAAAGTCTATAAGTGGTATAGGATTAGTTTGTGTTGTATGATTTAACGAGCATGGAGGAGTTGCACCAGATTTGAAAAACATTTAGGTCAATTCTGCAGACTAGAAAGCAAAGGTACTATTTGTATGTGCAATATGCATCATGAAGTCAACACTAACATACACTATAACATTCTTTAGTACTACACATTAATATTCAACACACGTAAGATGTTGCATTGAAGGTTAAGTTTAAGTTAAATTGTTAACCCCAATGGGGGCGTTTACAGTTGTGCTGTAATTTACATTGTAATGTACCTGTGAACAAAAATGTGTATATTTGTCCCATTCTAGAGCAAACTTTCATCACCACATTCTGACCTTTCAGTAAGGGAAAACTGTTAATTTCTGTAGGCCGGCGTTAAATTTTCGTCGCAGTGCAATTTTGATATTTGATTAATGGATACCGCTTTTCCTCGCGCATTCATTAATCCATCGGTGTGTGCGGAATTTCAGCGCTATTTTAGCCGCGATATTAACGCTCGCTCGCGGGCATGACGCAAGTTCCGCCCATGATGGATGGACACTTCCGCATCGTATAGTGAGTGCCCTTCTAACGACTGAATCCCAGAGTTTCTAAAATGCCCTAGAAATGGGCCTCGCATTAACGAAATGCTTTTATCGTCCCCAAAATATCAGATAATGTTCCGTTTATTTGTCGCTCGCCAGTTTCGTCAAATGCTCTCAATATAACAACGCGCATCGAGATGGGTTGCTCTTTGAGTCATGGAAATTCACGTTGATGTCATGCAGAGAACACTCGTGTGAAATTGAAATCCTATTGGCAATGGATCCTACGAAAAGAGTATCTCTAAGCTTAGGTGCCCTGCATAAACAACGTTTATCAAACCCTAGATGTGTTGACACCTTACCCTGTCTATTTCAGTAATTTTAATTTTTGCCGCATTTGATCATAGGCAATCACTGCAAGCATAAGAGCTGTAACGAGAAACTCACATATAGGGGTTAGAAGCCTAATACTGCAGCTTTTTCTATTTCTAATTTTCTATAATGTCTGTGCAAGTTGAAATTAAAAACATAAATAAAGAAACGTGCTTTTGGAGCTTGGCCTATTGGGAACTGTATTAAATAGCCGAAATCTGTACATTACTTTTTTATTCGGAACTTGCAATTTTGTGACTGGGAAGATAACCTTCCTGCTCAGCAAACCATATTGCCAACAATAAGCCAAATATAAGCCCAACATTTACTATTCCCTATACCACTTTCCCAAATCAAATATTAATTGCTTACCCCTGTTTCTTATATAATTTAGTTGCATAAACCGAAAAGAGTGCCTTGAACTAGAGCTTTCCTACCGATTGAAAAGCCATTCTTATACAATGTTAAGCTATTTTTGTGTGTGACTAGGACATCAGTACATGTCTTGTTTAAGATTAATTACGCCACTGTGATGTCGGCTTGCACAGCCTTTTAGATGTTTTGCAAATAGGTTTGCACTACATTTTGACACTTGCTAAAACCCTGTTCAAAGTGATTAAGCTGCGATTCGGATTTTTGGTGTTTATCCAAGATTTTTCTAAATATTTTTGGTCGCGCTTCCTAAATACGTCAGTTGCCACCAATCCCTAGAGGTCCTATTTATCACTAAAGACTGTAGCAGTCAGGCCAGTTTCTAGAAAAATTAATCGTGGGCTAAAAAAATGGGGGGAAAACTTTTGTGGGATATCTGTCCCGGATGTGTTGAAAAGATGAGGAAGCTTTTGATAGGCGTTGCAACAATGCAGCGTTTCAAAACGTTAAGTTAGCTGTTAATGCAGTTTGGCATCGAGTGTAGTAATTCAATCCCAAGTTAAATCATAATAATGTCAAACTTGTAAGGTCGGTAAAAAATTATGGCGAAGATGGCAGTCTCATTGAAACCATATAAGGCTAAATGCGAGGTTGCACCCAAACTCCATTACTTTAATCGGGAATTTCCACGATTAAAAACATGGTCTTAAAAACTGTGACAGGATATCTACTAGGGCAATGAGTGATCCTGGAAATGTACTGTAATTTTTTCTAAGACTGGAAGTTTTCACCGAGAACTGCCCACAGATGACACCCTCTAAACCCAGGTTCCAAACCTAGGGTACATATACCCTTTAGCCTCAGCCTTAAGGTAACATCTGCACTGTTGAAGGGGTACATGGACATGTTGCAAATATACTGCGTAACACTACCTCTATAACACTAAAATCCATTATTTAAATTTATATTACCCAACACATTTTTTTTCAAAATGTAGCAAAAATCCATCACTTTTTGTTCAGTTTTTCAAAAACGTATTTCATCTTTGGCCTTTTCAATTTCGCTTAAAATCTAGTTTTCCCACCGTTATTAAACATTTCGATACATACACATACGAAAATCCCTCTCAGTTTTGGAAAGGATATCAAACGAAAATGTTGTCCAGAATGGATGACCCCCAACTCCAGCGAGATTTCGTTGGCTTATCCTATATGGCGCAAGTTTTAGGCAAGTAATAAACACATATTGGAAAGTAGATGGCTTTTGGGTCCGTGATCAATGTTATAAGAGCTTTATTCAATTCCGACGACTAGAACACGGTCTCTGAGGATTCGTAGGCTTTTCCCCCAACGTATACTGTGAATGGGAAGGATGAAGGTGATATAAGAAATTCTTCACAGATTCTATTTATTATCTTGGCGGACTATCTCATTTTCCAGCCATGGTACTGTAAATGGAAACCAGAAGGAGAAAAGCGTTGATACTTTGCTCTCGCGCGATTTTTCTGCTCATTCATAAATTCAATTTCAATTCACACTTTTGGTCCTAACTGGCTTTTCGTCAAACTTTGTTAGTTCTGCTTACCGAAAACTGCCTTAAAAGACGTCATGTGTCAAATTTCTTGAAAACTTTTATAATTATCTTTCTATAGTCGTGTGAAATGTCGATTTTCATTCCGTAAGTGGATCCCTGAAGTGGAAATAGAATTTTATGAAAAGTCAATTGGGAAGAAATTTGATTTGAATCTTTTTTGTATTTTACGAGCTCTCTACATGTACTGTACGAGACGACAATATGATAAAGTAGAATCAAAATGGTACAGTAAGACTTTACAAAGCTCAGTTTCTGAAACACACTTTGTTCATAAATCCCCTGCCCTCAGTACTGTATAATATATAGACAATTAGTTACAAGGAATGTTTTTTTTGGGAAAACTTGGAATTCCTAAAGTATTTCATGCCCAATGTGATTTTTATGTAATAAAACACGTTTATTGAATTGTTCCACTCTGTACGTGTGACGGGTCGGCCTTAATATTTAAATAAAAAATGTGAGAGCATTTTTGTAATAGGGGTTGGACTTTTATGTTCACGCTGTACATAAAAAACATTCCTGTGTAATAAAGCGATGGGCATTTACCCAAAATGAAATTTCCCTAGCTATTTACATGTACGTAAATTTCGCAATTTTGTAACTCACTTTGCGATCATGTCACTTTGCGCCTTTTATACAGGTTTGTTATGGACGTGCAATTTCATAACGATAGTAAAGCCCTGCTAGATACTTAGCGATGCAAAATAAAAGTATGAACGGTATGTTAAACATTCGTTTGGTTAAACTAGGCCGAAAAAAAATGAATGGTTAAGTTAACGTTTGTACTTTTAATAAACATTAAATTACGTTTATTTTGCATCGCTAAGTATCTAGTAGGACTTGACTTTCGTTAGGAAATGGCATGTCCATAACAAGCTTTTATAAAAGGTATAAAAAGGAAATTAAAATTTCGTTGCGTTGCGCAAAGTGTCTAATGGCTTAAGAGCCCAGATTGGTTAGGGTCACTGGGATTGCGCTTTGAACAATTCAAATTCAAGGTTGAACGCCCATGATTGGACCGAAAATGTATCGTGAAAGCCACCTGGTGAATTATTTTCACACGCTGTACCACTTGTCTGTAGTAAAGTGTACCTTCGTCGAGCTGTTGTCTATCCCTGTCTCCCTATTCAAGGAGTTTTCCCCTAGCTGGGGACAGCCCTGAACGAAGGTGGTTGAAATTTAACATGGCGGATGTTCGGTCCTGTTCGAAATTAGAAAATACCACAATGTCCAGCCAACAAACTGCTTTTTCAAATTGTGTTCATCAAATGTTCGATGCAAACATCCTGAAGTGGATCCTGAAGTGGACGTGGAATGTTGTGAAAGTTCAATGTGAACAATTTATATTTGAATCCTGGCTGTGGAAAATCATCGTGATCAACCGTCGATCTACATGTACATGCAGTGTAAGTAGGGATTCGTTTTGCTCACTAAGCTGCAACATGTACAATGGACATGTAATGTGTTTCGCAGCCTTGCCTTGTAATCCTTACCAGTACTCCTTCGGTAAATTTTTCAGTGAAGGTCAGCTTGCACCATACTCACTAATGTTAGCTAGCCTAGGATTAAGCCTTGTAGGTAACAGAAGCTTAATTCTTAAGAAACGTTAATTCAATAGAGATTGCCAGAAAAATGAAATCAAAAACGAAACGTGTGACATCATCCTGACCTTGACATTCCCCAAATTCCGCCTAGTCTCCATATCGCCGTGGAGACTGCCCGGAATTTGGTGACGTCAAGGTCAATGTTAGCTACATGTACATTACAGGCGAGAATATTTTGTCGATTTCGTTAAACCGAAAAATGGCGCCGACCACAATTAATCATTCGATGATTTTTTATTCAACGAAAAACATGATGGATTACCCCATTGAGCGAACTAGAGTCGCTAAACTAAAGCTATAATTAAAAGCTATTAGACTGACGGAACATTTCACACGTACATGTAGTAGTTGTCACGGGGCTCGTTGTGACTTTCCAAACCAACCTATGCAAATATTTAGGGCCGGCGAGCACCAGATAACAATTTTTAATGATATGAATCAATCACTGTTTATATGAAAGCTTTAACCAAGTCGCATTCTTTGTTTTATAACAAAGCAGTACAGGCAATGAAATGAGGAAAGGGAGGTTGGTCTTTAGTTTGCTAAAACGAGATACTGTAGATGTAAACATTTGAGCCATATGTCTGCAATGGCGCCTGATCTGGGGGTTGGATGAGTTGCATCTGGTTATAGATTTATTTAGAAATGCAGTAAACAGGGCGTCACGTGCTCGTATCACGTTAAACATGTTTAAACTGTTTACATGCCATTTGCAGCGACTTTTAACTTGCTTGGTTTAAACGATTACACAAACGAAGTTGGTGAGTTTTGATAATGATAATTGCTTGGTTTAAGCTGCCTTGAATAAAACAACCTCTTGCAAGTTCTCAAAAGAGATACTCAACTGAAGTTAACAGGGTTCAGTGTCAGGAAAGTGGAAAATTGAATTTCTGGGGGAAATCCTGGTTTATGTTTGCAAAATGGATTTACGTTTGTGCATTGTACGCCATCTCACTCAGGTCTGCATGTAAACGCCGTATACGACAGTTTTTTTTCAACTTAAATGTTAGTTGGCTCGTAGTAAATTGGGAATAAACTGTGTAATAATCCATAATGTTTACTACAGTATGGGAACTGATAGCAGAAGCAATTACTGAAGTACTTTTCGCCATCGATATTTCATTTGGAGACATAGTCGATCGTTGGTCGGAAAATAAGTGTAAGGAGGAGAGAATGGAAATAAATACAGAAATAAAAGGCCTGAAATAACTTGGTCCTTACTGGCAACATCCCAAATTGCTGTATTTACAATAGACAGCTTAAAAAATCGACCAAAATGTCTCCACATTAGAAGCAGTGCTATTTGATATTATTATTGCCTGTCCGATTGGATTTATTATTGCGTGCCACCAAAATATTGTGGCCGGAATGGACCATTTCTTATTAAATTTGCGGTCGCGAATAACTACACATGTAAGATTTTATCCGTGTACATGTACATTATACACAGGTGATTATACGTATACATTGTAATTTGGAATTCATCCTAAGAATTTTATATATGGTGGGGCATATGACTAGGCATATCGAGTATCGTCAACATGACAACACCTAGGTAAAATCTGATTCCACAGTTGAAGTGACTTGTGGATTTCAGAAAGCAAATCTTGCATTATGTACCGGGATGGTACATAATTGAACTTCCCTTGAACTTTCCTGCCATGCACATGCAGGTGTGACTTAAGATCTACGTATATAATGTAAGCTAACATGTATAAGGAATGACATGTTAAAAAAAATTGTTTCTGCACTTACCCTGGCGGACATAACAGCCACATGCTGAATGATAATAGAAAAACGAGGTATAATCTTGAATGCATTGTCCTCAAAGGGATGGTGATCGATTGGGATGGCTCCGTATTCATTTCAGAAATTCAAGTAAGGACCTAAAGGAAAGACGAGAGATTTCGAGTTAATACAAAGCAAGTTCGTATTCCAGCCTAACAGTGATACATGTACCTGTACAGTGCTGTATACAGATTGAAATTACAGACAGAGGCCCGTATAAATCTGGGGATTTAAACAAATGAATGTATTGCTAGCGCGTTTAAATGTGCCACATTTATAACATTTAAATGTCGGTAAATCCTCCGAGGAACCGTCTCGGTCTAAATGGAGATGTAACTGCAAACTGCTCTCCGTTTATTATTGTTTTTTCCTTTAAATTTGATTTAGTGACCATACAGGGAAAACACTTTTTGCAAGATATTTCGTATTCATTTGTCATGGAAACATAAAACGTCGCGTAGCGAGGAGTCCTGTTTGCATTCACTGGTGCGTCCCGCAGTTTCAAACAATTTCCATCTCAAAAATGTCATAAAAAGACCGAGAAAAATGGCAGGCTTCCTTATTTCAATTGCACTTTATTTCGGCTCACGTTGCTATTGGCCCCAGCCTTTGTCTACCAGTTCCATTACACTCTGGCTCAGCTGCACATAACGCATTTTAGAACAGGCTGCCTGGTCCATGAATGTAGAAAATGATCGTCATGCATTTATGGCATGTCTGATTTTTTTCTCAGATGCTGTTTATAGAGCAGTTTGAATAAAACTGAGCTTAACTCTGAAAGTTTCAGCAAAACTTGCAGATTACAGGAATACCTCGCTTTAAGTAGATTCACTTTTAAGTACAGTACCCCGACAAATACAGATAAATACTGAATGATCTTTTGTGAGGTGATAAGTTGTAATCTGTTGTTTACCAGCTATACTTAGTGTTGTATTTAAGGTGCCAGACTATAGTTCTTGTACAACATTTCGAAAATGCATCAGGCAAAATCGTTTCACTTCATGGAATTGTTTTTCCTTACGCTTTTAAATCTTAGCAACCTTAATAAGGATTTCCTCAATCTTAAAGGCCATTAATCGTCTTTAGCCGAAACTGCGGTTTTGGTTCTCGTCTGTGTAGGCTTCCGTAGGTTTAATTTGGTGCCTGCTTTAAATTACTTTGCTTAGATCTGGATTCATCGGGCAGGCATACGAGAACAAAGGCTGATTTGGAACAAAAGATAATTGTTTTGCATGGTTTATTACGGGGTGCTCCATCAATGACGTCGATCTTCGCATAAGTTCACGTCGGTCTCGTTCATTCCGCTAAATTAATTTACGGTAGGCTTTTAAATTAAACTCCATGCGTACTCACTATACATGTAATATGCACTGCATAAGGCCTTCGACGTGGGATCATACAATGACGAGTTTTTGCTATTTTTGTTTGTCGAATGCATGCGCCGACCAAATATTGGTTCTGGCCTAAACGATAAGTTTCTTCCTTAGTTCTTCGTTCCGTGATTTTGCTAAGAAATCAATAAGAACGCTTTCGGCCATCCATGGACCAATGAAACGAGGCTGAGCGACGTGATCAACTTTTTTTCTCGTTTACGGATGAAATCGCTTTTGCGTGATGCACAGAAAAATAAAAGTAGTTTGCGTATGGCCAGAAATAAGTACATCTGTATGCGAGTGCATGTGTGACACCCAACTCAATTTTATGACATCTGTATGCATAGTGTTTGGAAAAAAAATCGATTTTAAACATTTGTTTTTGGGAGGGGGTTGCAACAAAATCATTTATCCAATTTAAAATTCTATATCGTGGTTACGTGTCACAAATGGCGCCGCGTAGTCTTTTTCCGGCGTCTAGCTTTTTCGATGAACTTGTGAATTTATCGAGTTGTAAGAACCCAATTCTTGGAAGCCCCATAACTATATGAACCGTTTACGAATGTAATTTTATAATCTTGTCGTTTCAAATGACCCCAACTTATCTACCAATATTAACAACCAGCCTTAAGGGCACATGGCCATAGTACATTCATCTTATAGAAGGGCGCATTATCAGTCGAAAACAAGAATAAGTCGTACTATTGTGAACGATACTAAACATTTAGGCAAATATACATTTTTTATTTTTATATTTCGATGTGAGCAATTTAACGTTCTCTTTCGACACACTGATGATCTGCACGATGATATACTGGCTTGTGGTCAAAGTATGCATGCAACTGTTATTACATCCTCTGATCATCTTAAACTACTTGTTAGCGTGCAATTTATGTTACTGTAAAATAAACCTGTCACTAGCGTCTTACTTACTGATTGCTTAGTAAAATTTGAAAATTGTTGCAATGAAGTGAATTTAATCGATGTAATTGAAATTTTGTCGATTAATTTACTATTAATGGTTTGATTTTACTATAAATAAAACTTAATTGTGAGTTTGTATTACAAATAATGCATTATGAAAGCTGCAGTTCTATTGCAATGCATCATACAGGTGTAAGTGGATACAACTAACCTGCTCTATACAAGTAGTTCTTCCTTCCTTGGATTTTAACTCTCATAAAACTGCTCGCAAGTATAGCAAATAATTCGTCTTGACTGATGTCGTAACACGTGACTCGTTGCTAATGTTGTGACACTGTTTGAAATCTGCTGTTTGAGAATGAGCCAAGTTGGAGTTGAGTAAATTGTGGAGCAGTTCGGACGCGGTTAAGTGAACTCAAAATTGCGTTTAACGCTGATTGGAGATTTGTTCAGTGGCCATCTTGAGGGTTTTCCTAGTATGTAAGCGATCCTATTTAGTGCGATAACCTGAGCCGCCTGCATTGCTGCTGGCAGTTGCTTTAAACCAAATATATATATATATATACTTGAAAGCGAAACTAGCTCGTCTACCTTCTTCCAAAATGTGTTCTTTGCATGTAATTAAATAAACACAATGTTTTTTAAATTAATTTTGTGTAATATGGGACATTTCATGATCACCCTGTATATCTTTCATATATGCACACTTTCTAAAATCCTAGATAAATTTTATTTTAATTCCAGGCAGTGTGTCGAAAGAAACAGTGGGAGTGACATTCAAATCATTTTTATTCCAATTACTCGGTTTCTTTGATCTTTCTGTCAAAACTTTCACGCTGAGAAAACTAACAATATGAAATTTGGTTTCATATAAATCTTTATACTTCGTGCAAAGCTATTCAGTGAAGTTGGCGCTTCTGATTATTTGACCTGCAGTTTTCTTTTAGTAATTAACAAGGTGTGTCACAGAGTAGGACGCTCATGCGCCACACTGGTTAAGGGCCATTTTCAAATTGGTTTTGTCAGCCATTTTAAATGAAAGTGCTGGTGGCAATTTTGATGTTAGTTCTGAAAATTTGCCAGGCCAGATTTCCAGTGGGGTTAGTAGGACCCCATCTGAGGACCTAATTTTGCCGACGTTAGCGAATTTGCAGGGATATATTCAAATAATGTTCGGATATAAATAATAATTGGATTTTCGTCTAAGAAAAGGCCAAAATAGCTCGCCTTCCAAGATGGCGGCTCAATGCGTTTGCCAGCAGCACTATTTCTTCGTTATTTCGCCCGTAAAACTATTCGGGCGAAAAAAATAACCATTTCCACCACATCGCCATTACACCTTTTTTCTCCTTACACTCGTGCCCCCCCCCTACTTTCTCCATCTTTTCCCGGCACCATTTTCGTTCTTGCGAAAAAGATGCAATCATCATTTCGCTATATTTCTCTTCAACGTCACCTGCTTAAGACGCTCGCATTTCCTTTATTCCCCTTTCTTGTTTCGGTACTTGGAGCCAAATAGAAATGGTAAACGTTTTGTCTTTTTGTCTCAAGAAAAGATGCAGTTTTATGAGAAGCTGGAGGGAAAAAAATAGGCGAATGCTGGTGACTGAGAATCTGAGATCCATGCAACGTTTCGAGCAAAAAGTGCATTTCAATGGAGATTTATAATGTGTCGTGAGGCCGAGATGGCTTTTGTCCCAATTCAGCTAGAGACATTTTGTGAGGAGTAGTTGCTCGAGTCCGTTGCTAGGTTACTGAGCTCGAGCTAGGACTAGCTACCCCTGCCGAGTGCGATCAATATTTTGGAGAAGACATGGGTGCACACACGGTTCGAGCTATAGCACGGCCCCTCCATTGTTATGTTTTGTTTGTTTTCAATTACGCTGTTTAGATAACGTATTTAATGCTTTCAGCCAAAAATTGAACGTGACGCAGTTTTCGAGCAATATATGGACAAAATCCCCATTGCGCCTTATTGCGAGGCAAAGGCGATGCATCGTCTTGCCTGTGTTATCAAACTTTGCCCTTTTTAGAAAGCAAAAATGCGAAAACTTATCTAATCTTAAATGAAACGTAGGACGTGAGCTTAAGTTTTACAGCGTGCAGAAAATGTACAGAGATGTCCCGTTAAGTTTTCTGTGGAAATATCCCTGAGAATAATGTAGTGTTTCTGTATGCAAAGCTTGTGACTGCATTTTATGCAGATATTTTTTGTCGATATTTAAGGCTGCTCGAAAGTGCGTTGTGACTTTGGGGACACCCTGCACAGAATTTCGAAACCCAATTTCTCCTTTCCTGGTCAACATATTTAAATAATTTTTTGTAAACATTAACAGGGACTTGCGTTTTGTGGATGGGACTATTGAAAAATTATGGAAATGCATTTGCTATTAATAAAAACGATAATTCTATATTTGACCTTTCTATTTTGCTT
>JAQFYZ010000990.1:0-29246 GCA_034695085.1 Cylindroiulus punctatus
TATGTACCCAAAGGGATGAAATGATTTAAATATTTGTACCTCAAGGTACAATATGAACATGGGAACACATGTCAAGGATACACGTGCAATCAACATATGTACCCATAGTGTGTGTATATAGTTTCAAAACATTTGTACCCTTAAGGTTCAACATTTGTACTTTTTCCGTTTACACTGTAAACCGTAAAAGTACAAATGCAGTTTTTGTTGGGTATAAATGTACATTTGCCCCCCATATATCATATATGTAACCAAAGGGGTGAAATGATTTAAAGATTTGTACCTCAAGTTACAATGTACCCAAAGGGATGAAATGATTTAAAGATTTGTACCTCAAGTTACAATGTACCCCTAGGAACATACATGTCAAGGGTACACATACAATGAACATATGTACCCATAGTGTGTGTATATAGTTTCAAAACATTTGTACCCTTAAGGTTCAACATTTGTACTTTTTCCGTTTAGAGTGTAGCAGATCCACCATGGCAAAGTTGAATATGCTGTTTACCACTGCACAATTTCTGCAGCATGATTCTCCCTGATTTATCTTCATCGAAAAAAAGCTTGGATGCCTCACGCACCAGCAGCTTCCTGAGGAATGCAATGATTGCAGGGATGCCAACCGGAAGCGCGCATGCGAGAAAACATTGGTTATGATTGGGTCATGATTTGCATCCTCCAAACTTTCACTCTCCTAGCGCATCTTAGTGTCTGACAATGGTCAATTAAGCATCACCTCCGCATATCGGGCATGCAAAGAGGTCTTCGAAACAGAATTTTTTTGCACTTTATCTGCTTTGCCATCGCAGGACGGTCACTGCTGGCTGATGCTGACCACGGAGCACTCGCACTTTTGGAAAAAGCCCGCTCATCGATGTAGGCCAGGCCGTCAGCCAACCAGTTAGGGGGCCGTGCCGGACCAGCCGTGACGTCACGGATCGAGATGGAGAACGGGTGAAGTCGTCAGGTGTTGCCTTCTCAGCCTTCCAGGTAGCAAATCGAGCAGAGGCTGTACGTCGATGCGAACCAACCGTCCACTTTTAACGGGGATTTGTGCTTGTGCTCGTGGCCGTGGACAACGCTGCTTCAGCGGCATCGCTTCCGCCCATTCGTCCGGACTTTTCCGAACTCCCATTGCGTGTGTGCGCGAACTCCTACCAACAGGGGACTGGTTTCGTCCCAATTTCAGGCCATGGAGCGCATCTTGCTCACCTGCCTCATCCTCTCTTTCGCCATCAGTAAGTCCAACATCTTTTATCAATACCACGATTTTTTGTCATTAAAAATGTCAATTCGGCGACCAGGGATTCGGTTTTTGGTTTTGGTTCGAACGCTTCGAACTAACCGAAAGGGGAAATTTCAAATATTGTCCTAATTTTTAGCGATTTTTGGACACTCCACCACCCCTCCATGTCAGCATTTGTCATCATTTCCAGACACCCCCCTCCCCCCTCCAATGAATTTTTGAACTTTTTGGAACACTGAGGTCAAAAATTATGTATTTTAGTACGAAAATTTCAGAATGAAGGGACTGATATGAAAACACACTCGTCAACAGAATTTTTTGTGAAAGTTTCCAAGACCCCCTCCGCCCTCCAACAATGACTTCATCATCGTCCAAACAGTTTTTGAACTTTTTGGAAAAATGAGATCAAAAATGATGAATTTTAGTACGAAAATTTCAGAATGAAGGGACTGATATGAAAACACACTCGTTAACGTAATTGTTTTGTGAAAGTTTCCAAGACCCCCCCTCCCCCCTTCAATGGTGACTTCATCATGCATTGTCCAAACAGTTTTTGAACTTTTTGGAACACTGAGATCAAAAATGATGTATTTTAGTCGTACAATTTCAGAATGAAGGGACTGATATGAAAGCACACTCGCCAACATAACTTTTTGTGAAAGTTTCCAAGCCCCCCTCCCCCCTCCAATGATGACTTCAGCATTGTCCAAACAGTTTTTGAACGATCCGGAAAAATGAGATCAAAAATGATGTATTTTAGTCCGAAAATTTCAGAATAAAAGGACTGATATGAAAACGCACTCGTCAGCAGAATTTTTGTGAAAGTTAATCAAAAAAGCTAGCCAATGATGATATCGTTTGAACCAGCCCACCCACCTCCCCCGACTTCCGTCATCAGATGTCAGCATCTGGCTGACGTCCTCACCAAGATGATGACAATATCTGAATCTTTCCTTGTGGCAACAACATTGGTCAATATCATTTGGACTTTTCGAAAACGTGCCTATTTGAACAGCTATAAAGTTTTCCAATTAAGAGATTTTTTACGATTCACGAGCCGTGTATTACCTTGGACTATGAGTTTTCTTTTTCTAGTGGAATAAAATTTGAACTCAATGGTAAAACGGTAAATCTTTCCCAATATAATCCCAAACTACAATTTGAGCCTTTGGTATGGCACTTACTATGAAAGGCGGTGGCCACTTCCTAACCCTCGTACTGCGTCACAGTGGTCACTAAACAATGCTTTGTTCGAAAAACAGGTTGTTGTTGGATATTTTTACCTGGGTTTTGGAAGGTGAACAGGCCTGCTTCTGCTAAATACGCGTCTATCCCAATTATATTTATTTTTCTTCGATTGTCTGGGTAGAATTGCTTTAGTGCTTGCTTGGACGCCATTGTTTTGCTTATGACCATTAAGCTCATATTTCTTTGTTCGAACAGTTATTAAGTTGATATAAAAAACCAGCGATGATAATTAACGGTGAATTTTAGTAGTCTGCAACACCCATACCGGACAGATTTAAACTCAACATGACTAAACTTTTTCAAGTTTATCAACTCCGCCATTTTGACTTTTGTCGGAATGACGATTATCAATTCTAGCCAAATTAAAATTTGTAACCTTCGTTTGCGATCAAACGCAAGGCTAAGCTGATATATTAAATGAAAGTTGTAATCTGGATTCACAGTGTGTCATTCCAAGTAGGTGGTACTGCTGCATGCAGTCAGTTTTCAATTGAGTAATTAAAAACTTGATGGTCATGAGCTTCAGAATTTTATCCAAATACATTTCAGTGTGGAACAAAATGCCTGATGTCAGCAAAGTTTTAAAGCAATGCATACTGCACATGACATAACTGTAATCTTTGTGCCAAACACTGGACAAGCATGGCTCAATCATGCCTATCTTCACCAAATAATATGTTCAGTACTTGTTTTGCAAAATCGATTTTAAATGCAATTTACACAAATACTTCGTGTTTTATGACTAATTAAATAACGGAAATGATCGTAATGATGCTTTATGCCTATTCATGCATTAAAAGAGCGCCCTTACATTTTCTACATGACTTGACATGGTTGCCATTGTTTTTGAATTTTTATTTAAAAGTATTTTAATAATGGCAATATAAAACTATGACTCTTCCAGCCATCTGTTAAACGCGCTCTATATATTTTCGAATTTATTTGCAGCATCATGTAATCAGGTAAACACACTTCTGTCAATTATATTTACGAAGCAAATGCAATTTGTAGAGCATAACAAATATAACGATTTTGGGATTTTCCAACAATTATTGCTGATCAAGGCACCTGCCATCCTGATTCTGATTGGAGGCTGTCCAGAATTACAGGCCACAAAGGAATGGCGAAAAGCGAGTTTGGCATAACAACTTTTGTTTTTGAGTCACAATCCTATACACATTTACGACACCAACACTGCACAGTCCTTAACCCGAAATGCGCGTCTTTGGTTGTCTGGTTTCTTGGCCAGGGCTAATGCCAGACGTAGAAATTCAAAAAAATTCTCCCTTTTTTGATCCCACATATACACTGTATGCAAGCAGCTTAATTATGAGAGAATTTTTCATGCTTTTTCGCGCCTGGTCATTTCCAATCACGCTCGCTCTATTATCTGGGAAATTACTAATCTTAGATGCAATCGCTGATCACCTGTCAGATCCTTGTATCTGGAGCATTAGAACTCATAATTTCTAATTTTTTGGAGTAGTGAACACAATTGAAAATTGGGTGGGATTAATGCATCCTAAGAAAGAAACGTTGAATATAAAAAAGCCTGCTATTGATTAGAGATTTTTGAAGGTATACATGTACGTTCATTTGAATTCTGCTTGGGATTGCACGCAACCAATTTAACCGGCCAGATCAGCCTGGAGCCTTTGAAACTCTTTGTGGCTGTACCATAGTCCACGCCCTGGAAACTGACATTAAATATGAGCAGATCTGGATAACCTGCATTTCGTTTTTCACCTCTAACCAAAAAAAGGCTCCGATAACCTTCAATAAGAGTTTGTATTTCCGAAATGCTCACGAACTGCTGTAATTTATGCGGCTTGAGATATGGCCAGCAGGAAGGAAAGGGGGGAAAAACTTGAAAGTATTTCTCTACAAACCTCGCCCTTCAAGCTTTTAGACAAAGTGGAACACCTTTGATACAAACGTTATGGTCTGCAAAAAATTTACCTATTTTGAGAAATATTAATCCTATGTTGACCAGATTATGAAAATGTTTCAAAAATATGCAAGTGCAGTAAGGCTATGGTCATTATAAGGGCGACTCCTGTCACATGATCACCCATTGGTCAACATGATGTCATGTAACATTCGCATTTTCCAGACTATGATATCTTACCGCATGATAACGCATGTTACATGTACATGTACATGTATATACTTTAATGTGTTATTGACATGCCAGTATTCAATGTTGGTTTATAATGTACTGTAATCTGCGAACCAACTGTTGAAACCAATGTTCTATTCGTTTGAAACCAGCAAAACACATATTCTCACAATAAGTACAGTTCTCACGATGATGGTGCTGCCATGGCAGTCTTTAAGAAGTCTGACACCAACTTGCAACCTTACATTGAAATCACAAACAAAATGCACAGACTATAGCTGGCAAAATTACATCATAATATAAATGACATTGAAACAACACACCCTAGGGGTGTTTACGACAATCCATCCGATTTCCACATCTGACAAGAATACAAATCAGGGATTTGAAAATCCAAGTACATGCATTTCAATCGTTGCGACCAATTAAATCAATAAATTGCCCCCATGTTATAGCTATGGGGCCTTTATGCTTATTAAAACTATTGTAAACGACAAGTTAAGGCGTCACGTTTGAAATGTACACGTCCAATAAAATGGCCAGTGCCTGTCAATTAAACGATTTTTTTAGAAGTTATTCATCCACACCAAAGCCTATTATTGCACATGGTCACGAAAGAAATGCTTCTGTTCGTTATGCAAGATGTTGTTGTCATGGTGACTAAGCGTATGAAAACTACATGGTTTTACCTGAAACACCTCTTATGCATGTGCTGTGACGAGATGATTTTACTCCATATGCATACTTAAAAACCACGAAGCAACATGTTGTTGAAACAAACCAAGGTTGGTATTCAGATGACCAGAATTTCTATATAGGCCTACACATAAATTAACTTGTTAATAACATTTTCTATTTTGAAATTATGCTGTGGAATCGATCAACTGCAACGTCCAGGGCAAGGTGCATGGACAAGACAATACATTACATCAATACAGATTTTGCAATTATACATGTACACGTACATTGTATATGAGAATGCCGCTGTGATAGCAAAAACACACAAGAAATACTAATGAATATCGCTGCGCTGTAATTAAGGGCAAGACACACTGGTCAGCTACACGTATGGCACAAAGACTTCAAAGAAGGGATTTACATGTATATATTACGCATAAATCCACGTACTAAATGGGTTTGAGGACCCGCCTACCATGTCCGTAATATGAAAAGAGCGACGTGAAAGCTGGCACCTTTTATTAATAGACAGAAATTGAATCTGAGGCGAAAAATAATTGCAGTAAAAAAACGTGATAATTTGAAAAGTGAAGGTGGCCAACCTCAAAGCCCACCCCCACGTGCAATAAAAGGAGGAAGTACGAAAAAGAAAGTATAGTCCTCAGATCCATGTCACTGGAAGATTATATGATGGCGAAAGAATTTAATTAAAAAACGTGGTAAAAAGTAAAAGTTCGTCTTGCTTTTTGTCAGGAGCAATTATCGTGTATAATCAATTCAGGTAATAAGACCGCAATTCGTTTGTGGCTTCATTGGTTCATTGTTCGAACCGACATAAGTTACTTCAGTTTTCTTATCAACGCATTCTCGAAATTTGAAGATCAAAGAGATCATTTGGAAAAATGTAGGAAATTGCGTTTTCATTATTGGTACCATCAAAACATCTAGTTGATATTATCGCACGTAGGCCTTTGTGTTTTGTTTATGCAAAAGCAGCGAAGGTAATTGCATTACACGAGCTTCATCTGATAAGATTTTCAGTAATGAAATAGGTTCCTCCATACATGAAAAGCGAAAGATTTGCAGATTTATGCAAATAATTAAAAATTAGATACTACAGTTAGTCTTCTTCGAGATTCTTGAATATCTCTTACTTCACCTCTTGAGTAAATCTAAAAGAAAACGTACGATCGTATTTACATCTGCTACGTTTACATTTATTGATTGCTCAACAGTGCATTAAGTATTTGCCTGGTTCTTAATTCCGTAGCTAAATAAATTACGATTTTAGAAGTTTAGGTTAGGTTAAATACAAAATGACTTTAAACGGGATGAAGTGCAGCAGGTAGAACACACGCCATTCCTGTATACAGCACTAGACAATTATTTCTTGCACATTTTGAGCAGGGCATAATCATATTGTAGTGTATAGCATTTTCGGATGTAGCATTCGAGCCTGTGGTTTTAAGGCCCATTGAAAGTGCGTTGTGACTTCGGTGACACCCTGCATAAAATTACCAAATTCAATTTCTCCTTTCCTGATCAACATATTAAAATAATTTTTTTGTAATCATTAACAAGACTTGCGCTTTATGGGATGTGCTCTTTGACAACTTATAGAAATGTATTGATATTAAATAAAAACGATAATTCCATATGTTTGATTTTTTATTTTTCTTTATGGGCGATAGATAACAGCACTTGCCGTCTGAATAGGAATATAACAGATTTACTGTCGTTGGCAAAATAAAGAATATCTGGAAAAATTCTAAAAACGTAACGTCTTTTTATTTTATATAGCACAGGAACATACTATCAATATGAACTTTGAATTAAAACATTTAGTTTTATTTAAAATTATCATATCTGTCCAAAATTATCAAAATTAAATTACAAAAATTCACTTTCAATTGGCCTTAAACATGGTCCAACGAACCTTTCGTACAAACTTATGACTGCCCAAATTAGGTTAATGACAAAAGACATGCATTTCGCAACATTTCATTTCTCAGGTGTTTCCGTGGTGCAACGGTATAGACTCTCCAGTGAGGTCACCTTTTGCACATGTCAACCATTGCAAAAACAGATTATCCGCCCAGAACCCAGGCCCTGATCCACATTTAATAGCAGAATGTGGTTTTTCGTATTTATGTCCGGTGTTTGAACATACATTTGTGTCAACTTGTTAATGACATTCGCACCTTGGGCCGCCTTTCTCCGTTGCTTTTAAGCCATTTGAAAAGCTAGTGAAATTCTAGGACAACGCCATTACCGGTCGTCCTAATCTTGGTCGTGACCAGGCCGTGAACTTATGATAAAAATTTACCTTGAAATTTGGGTTCTGCCAGTCTGTTCCCAAATCTGGAGTGCGTATCCCCATTTTCGTATTGGGATGTGTTGCATGAAATCACATATTATTATTCATCATTCTGGGACAACCGAACCAAGGGAACATTATCGTGAGTCAGCTTTCCATTTGTATTTAGTGGTTACCTTTGTCCTACAAAACTAAAACGACGCCTAGCATATGTTTCGTGAATTTTATATTTTAAAAGGAAAATAATTTGCCCAATGTAATTCTGAGTGAGGGGGGTGTTGCAGATGTCAGATTTCATCACCGAGCACTGTGTACGAGCAATTCGTAGGTTATTAATTTAGCGGTTTTATGGCCATGAGTAAATGAAGCATTAATGCAGTTTGGTTAATGTACTTATAGACATTTACTAAAAAGCTCACAGGAATAAAACGTGGCCTAAAAAACCCGTGCGTCAGCGCAATTTAACTTCGAAGGGGGTAAAAACTATATGGATATTTTCAATCATCATTAAAATGATGAAAATTCGTCTTTATGAACGATCAAGGTTGGATTTGCATCGATTTTATTACGTATTCTCTCATCCAGCAGGCTTTTTCAAATACCTTTTTCACTCAAATATCATGACACAGTTTGCAACGCTTGTATTGCTTACCATACCTCAACGTAGTATGCATGAATTGAATATCCGTTTAGACAAAAAAAAGAACGACTAGCAAAAACTGTTTATATACATGTACAGTGTCGATTAAACTTTCCTTATTCTCATGCACGTAAAAATGCACATTATAAGCCAATTTTTAAGTTTAGTGTAAAATACAGGCATATCTCGATTTAAGTAGACTAACTTGAAGTAGATTCACTTTTAAGCGCATTAGCATCCGATCTCATTAATCAATTAACACCATGTGAGCTTCACGTTCACAATTCCAGAAGGATGTTTTTGATGACTTACTTCTGAAAGAGCCTTCCCTTTAATCAATTTTGCTGTTTACCTATTTGCTGTTTGCAACCATAACAATAAAAATTATCCAATACATGTAATAAAAGAATGCTCAACATTATACCTTGAAAATGTGTCATTAATTAAGAAATTATGGTGCTTTGCTTTAAGTACATGGTCCGGTCCCCATTAGTACGTAAAAGCGAGGTATCCCTGTAATTGAGTTTTAAAACCTAATTTTGTAAACAAAAGTTGTATGCGAAAGTGATATTGACATACATACATGTAGAACACATGCAGCTTATGCAAAAGTAGGTTTTGCATGTTTTCAGTTGTTATTTGTAATTATTTTCGCGCAATAAGCATTTATTAGTGAATTAGTTAATGAGCATAATGTTCATGCATTAGCCAGCATGTTACCGTATTGTTCAAAGTTACGTATGCTAAATGCAAATTTCATAGTAATAATGGGGCAAAATGCAGATAATATTGCAAACTTAATTAAACTATTAAGAAAATATAATTATAAAAATGTAAACTTGAGCATTCAGCACATGGATTCTTGATTCGGTTTATTTTTTCCACTACTTCAAGTTTAATTGTTTCATTTATATTTTATTAATTTATTTATTTTTACATATTTTTTAATTTATTAATTTAATTTTAATTTATTAATTAATATTTTAATTAAGTTTGACATACTCTCTACATTTTACCCTTTTATTAATATGAAATTCGCATTTAGTATGCACAACTTTGAACAATACGGTACCATGCTGGCTAATGCCCTCTTTAAACATCATATACTGCATGTACATCCTATTGAGATTTCATTAATATTAATATTTATGGTAATGCCTATCCAGTATCACGTTTGTTCTATTGCATCCTTAATCTGTTCATTGTGCAGAACTAAGCAATTTACCCTATTTCACTATTTGTATCTCAGACAAATACAGTTCAACTAAGGTACGCCATGTGAATCATGCTTTTGGGAAATTTTGTCTACAGTGTATATCCGCTATAAATGAATGAAATTTTCCACTTTCACTCAAAATTACATAAACAGTGATCTCGCATGCCGTTTTCTAGATCTAGGTAAACATATGCAAAGTACGTATTACCGGTACATGGATAACAAAGTACGGTTTCATAAACGTAATCTGATAACATTATCATTAATCGTTTATCGTATGCAATCTGTATTATGCAGTTTGCATTAAACACGTACATGCAAATGTGCAGTTTCTATTTATGTGGGCCATGAGCACATGTACATTACACGAAACAAAACAAAATGAATACGAATAGAGGTGGTGCACCTGTTCACTATGCATTAAACATTCCGATGCAAACACCACCCAGAAATGTCTTGGGTTTTTCGGATTTACTCTACCCACTGTTCAGAAGGATGATTTCACAGTGTGCCTAAGAGATCCACCCAATGACTGATGAGTATACAGGGTGCGGAGATGGTCTGGTCATCCAATGTCATCATTTTGAAGGGTGGTCGATGTTAGGTGTTGCACAATAAGTTATTCGCATGGTTTCCCCAGATATTAAATGTTCAACTTCACTGATGTATTCCTGATTTTTATATTTTTAAACAAATTTCTCCGACCACATGACCATTAACAATGCAAAAAATATGAGGATGCCAATATAAGGAATGTTATATTCATTTCTTATTAATGGGGCGTTTTTTTTTCCAAATTGCAATTTCCTTATTGATACTTCCACAGAGATACACATCTCCTCATTTTTATGTTAGCCAATAATGTAAAATGTATTACTGAATTGTAGAATTTCCCTGCCTTTTTCAAAGTAAGTTTTAAGTACTTTTTCAAATTGTTTGTTGAGTTTCCATTGACTGGGGAACCCTGTTCCTAACGGACTGCAAATGACGAGCTGACCGTTAAAAATGCAAAAATATGACGATGCCAATGTAAGGAATGTTATATTCATTTCTTATTAAATATACGCTCTAAACAGGAGATGGAGCGGTTTTTTTTTCAAAATTGCAATTTCCTTATTGATACTTCCACATAGATACACATCTCCTCATTTCTATGTTAATCAATAATGTAAAATGTATTATTGAAATGCAGAATTTTCCTGCCTTTTTCAAAGTAATTGACTGACTGCTTGTTTGATGACTTTCCCTTACATTTTTAAGTACATGTATTTGATTGTTTCTTGAGTTTGCATTGATTGGGAAACCCTGTTCCTAACGGACTGCAAATGAAAGTTGGGATTTGTTGTACAGCAAATGTGTAATTTGACGCTATACAGTGAATTGTATATCTTGAAAGTTCACCAAATTACCATTTGGTTATTTTAATTCAATGTCGTTCGTATAGACTTTGAAACGCAAATTGCTAGGCACCACCCTGCCTCATTATGGTCAATCCCAAATCCAGTTTTGCCTTAGACAGGTTCGCTATCGGTGCATGTTAACAGACCCAACGATGTGGCTATTTGTTTTTACATTCCTCATATTGGCCTGCTCTTAAATTTAGCGTATTTATCACCAGATGTAGTTCACGGTCAATTCTGTGCGGGCAGACAGTCAGAGTGGTTAATGCTAATCTCACATGTCTTTGCGTTTTGGAATGCATGACTTCTTCGTTGACACTTCGTCTAAGAAAGGTCGCAAAAAATCAGCGGTGATGAAGTGCAAATCCTAACTATGGCAATACGCTCGTTATACGGTTCATTTGCATTCAAGATCACGAATAAATGTAAGACAGTGAATTCGTATTTGGGGTAGATACCTCCATTTCTTACACCGAAGACGTCGTAAGTCACTGCCCACGCATCATTTTTTCCTCAGATAAAGCTGCGTGGAGGATGCAAAAAGCTTGCAGTGAAACCTGCCTTTCCTCGAAAAAAAACTGCTTCCCAAGGATTTTATCACAGATGTATAAACATATGGTTTGAGCAAGGTTTGCAAATTATCGCGTCTCGCAAAAGCGCCAATTTTATGGACGCAGAATTGCGTGATATTCAGGCCTAGATTTTCGAGCTTTTTTGCAGCCATCTCCTATATTTGGTGCAACTGCTTGGCAACGTGTGCTTTGTTGTTTCGAGAAGATTATAAGTTTTAACGTAATTCTGGGAGAGGTCAAACCACGCTGGGAGGATTCTGCTACTATTTTCATCGACTCTGCCTGCCTGCGTTCTCAATCTCAAGAAAAACACAAAATATGGGGCAGTGCTTAAAAAGTCTACACAATTTGTCATGGCCCTGGCTATAATTCGTAGATGCTTAGACTACTTCGTCGAAAAAATAATTATTAAAAAAAAAAAAAAACTCAACTAAAGACTAGTAAAATTGCATGTACATGTAAACATGACAGATATTAAAACAGAAAAGTAATTAGCTAACTTTGGCATTTCAAACGTGACTCACGTGCCACAAACATGTACTATTACATCGGTATACATTCATGTACGTGTCCAGTTGCTGACGATATCATACTTAACAGTGAATCGACTGAATTAACCTTAATACGATTAAAAGGAACTTATGTGGAGGCTACAAAATCGTAAGAAATATGGCATTGAGAACCACACCTTCTAAAGGTAAACAAGTCGAAGACGTTTGGCTAACACGAAAATTGGCGTAATTTGCAGCCAGAAAAAATCAACAATTTTATTGAAGCAGATTTTAACTTGTCTGTATATAAAGCAGTTATTCTGAGGAATAACTTATTTTGGGCGTTAAATTTGTCTTTAGTTACTGATCATTCAATTAGAATTCTGAATACTTGCACATGCAGTCTACCTGTATTGTCACAACTACATGTAGTCACATTCAGATCTGCAAGTTTAAAAGTCTCCACGTCTATTTCATTCAATTCCTTTAGAAAATTACTTAATTAGAACATAACGAATTTGCAAATCACTATAATTGCTTTAAGCCCACGTTTTGTCACTTGTTTTTTTTTTGTGAATCGTACTTGTCCCACCAGCGGCTCATGTCAGCATGTTAAGCGTTTGTTAGCGTTTATAATTGCAGTTGGAATTTCGCCTACTAATGACAACGTTAATTGGCTCTCTGCAATCGATTTTACATTTTCTTTCTAACTTCTACCCCTAATGCGATGCTGTGGTTGTCTTACAATTAATTTACTCTGAATTTTGTCCTGATTTTCCATTTTGCTGTCACATAAGAGATGATACGTTTCGCTTTGGAAAAGCCTTCGTAATCATGAACGATGTTCCCTTTGTGGAAAAGTTACTATAAACTGGTTGCAAAATTGATGGCATATTAATATTCAGGAATTAACTCCAAAAGAGGTATTGGGTCAAGAGCTAGACTGGTAGTCATAAAAACTGTTGTTCCGCCATGTATTTTTCAGGTAAATCACTGCTACCTTACATAGTAGTAAATAAGCCTTCTGTAGATTATACAGCTGTAAACTAGACGGAATTTCTGATACTGTACATGTACATGAGTGTTAGTGAAGATTTACATGTAGGTAAAAAGTCTGAAATAATTATTGCCTCAATTTGCGTTGATGTTGTAGAACAAGCAAATACTTACAGGTTGCAGGTTTAAAATTAAATACATATATATTGAAAATATATTTATGTCAAAGATCTTGTGATCACAAGCTATAGTAAGCTTACATACAGCTGTATGTGCACACAAATGGTCGTTTGATGTCAGTTCGACAATACTGACACCTGAGGAACATGTGCACTATTTCTGGGCTAATTATCCGCAGACTGGTATTCACCAATTGTGCCGAAAAGAGGGTGTTAAATGTTCCACATTATGTTTGTATCACCGGTATTTCTAAAATTGACAAAGAAATCCGCGAGATTTTTGTTATAAGTTGTATGAATGGCTCTCGATTTCGTTTGAGTACTTATTGTCACGTATGATAATTCACGCAATTAATGGAAATAAGGTTAGAGAACATTTTTCCCGAGCAATTCAAATGGTACCAATAAATACATTTTCCAGAAAAGAACTACCAGCCTGATAAGTCTTTGTCCAATGTAGGCCTGAGACTAAAAACAAAAGTATCCACCGAACACAGCATTATTTTTTAAGAAAATCCGCTACTACATGTATGTCTTATTATACGACGTTGTGCTCTATTAAGCAATTCTGTGCTAAATTAAATAATTCAAAAATTGTACGAGTATTTTTTCCGCCGAATTTTATGCTTTATATAATTCGGTGAGATTTAGTTTATTGAAATTATACCTGTTAAACAAAAAACCGTTTAAAATGGGGAATATTTTCACCCTTTCCACGTTCAGTGATTACGTGTAATTATTATCAGTGTCAGGCTTTGCAAGGTGACAGTTTAAGACAACGCAAGAAACTGTCCCATAAAGTAGGCTTAATTGCAATTGCCTGTGAAAAATTCCTCAATGATAATAATAATTCCTAGCCGATTACCAGCTAATTTGAAAAATTGCCTATAGTTTTCCCATTTTTGGTTAAATGACGATTGAATTGTACCAAGTTGAAATGACATGAATTATACCTGTGGTATTGACTTGCTAATAATATTGTACCGGTACCGAGTTGAAATAAATTGAGATGCACATACAGGTATAATGAATCTAAGAAGAAAGAAAGTGGAGGATACTGTGTGAAGAAAGGTGATAGAAATGAAGAAAAGAAGCAAAAAGGATAAATCATAAATGGATAATTTCAGTACGTTTTAGCAGTACCACGTTATACCATATATGCCAATATCTAGAACTTAAGTGCTTAGTTGATGCAAAAATGCTTGGTTGAACTGACGTGCGTATACGGCACAGGAAAAGGTCAAAAGTCAAGTGTTTCAGAACTAGAAGGTTGCAAGGTTGCACTAAATTTCTGCACCAAGTTTGACGCAAAGTATGCTGAACTCATGACTTCGACAACAGGTTAATTGGGTTAATAGAAAAAAAAAATCAGAAGCAAATCATAATAAGGTTGAACATCACTATTAATTCTGTTCATTAACAATATTTCCAAATTTGTACGTGAAACTTCATGTACCATAATTGCAAGGTTAGTTTCCTTCAATACAGCCATCGTATATACTGTAGCCATAGTACATGCATCATACATGGAGGCTGAAACTGCCCCATTTTTATTGACCAACACCATAAACTTAGTCAAACTCAAGATTCCGAGGCATTTTCCATCTTACCTATTTTCTAATTAATTGTTCTTTATCGCCAGATCGTTTTATAACCGTTAGCAGCCGAGCAAGTGACGGCCTTGGAAAAGCGGTTGGTGGAGTTAATTCAGCAGAGAAAATTTGCAGGAAAAAATGGCATATATACCGAGCCGTCACGTTATTCATTCCGGCGGCCACTTTTGGTTCTGGAAGTGTATCTGCAATTTCCGTTACCCGTTTTGCCGGACTGTTCCTAGCATACTAATTACGCATGGTGGCATACACAGTGCAGACTCAACCATGCAGGTTTCAGCACATACTGGTCAAACGTCTTCCAAAATTCACTTTTTTCTGCCTGCTGGCAAAATCATTGATATTCGTGCTGTATCCCACCACCACCCCTGGAGAACAGGACACGCCAACCCCTCCCAGAACAATTTTTAAGTATAGGCTCTCACAACACATAGCTAATGGAAATTGCATTTCCAAAATGGCCGCCGTGCAAGCAGCATTCCGGCGAAGGTCAAACCAGAACCTTGTTCACCCAGCTCGAGTGGAAACCTGGGCATCGATGCTTGCTTTATGACAGGATCAACACATACATTATCTTGTACATGTACAGTATATCAGCCTGGGGTCAGAAGTCGAATTCTGGAACATGCTGCATGTACTGCTTTGGGGCAAATTGATTTTGTCGCATACTGTACATGTACTAGTAACAGTCAGGGTGAATATTTGTCTACAGCTCATTAGAAACTTTAATTTTAAAACAACTTCAAGATTTATAGGCTTCCCCAACGGTTTACAATCAATATCCTCATTTGACAAATGGCAACCGCTGTATTCTGAAATTGCAAGACTTTTTTCTGCAACGATTTTAAAACCAGTTTAATAAATTAAAAACAACCATCGTTACTGTCTTGCTCGTCTATCCTCGAGATATTTTTTCAAAATTGCTTCTGTCACAAGTTAATTAATTGCAATTACCAACAGGGAAGATGTGGTAGACCCTGTACAACGTATAGTCCTAAATGAGTATCAAGGTCGATGTACACTTTTTACTCATTTAAAAGTTGCTTTTTTAAACAAATAAATGCCTTCGATAGAGAACTAGCTCTGTAAAAAGGTTAGAAAACTCGTAATTTCCTTTGTTTACGCAACATACCACAAATTTGCACGGTTTCCCCTAAAAATTCGAAGTGCATCTACGATCTTAGCCACAATTCTTTAATTGGCAATTAAGCCCAGGTAGAGTGCAAAGAAACTGACTTACAGCCTACTAATATGCTTTTTGGTATTCTACTAGTCCAGGAAGGTTCAAAGCTGATGCAAAAGGTGTCTAGCCATTGATTGTTATCGCTTTTCCAAGAAGTGATGGAGACACTTTTTCATCACCTGCCTGTACAGAGTATATTTTCAGAATAACCAAGTAAAACAACTATCAACTAACCTTGGTGCGTGTCTGTTCTTCGGTTTTGTTTTCTGGTGGCTGTGGTTAAGGCTAAATTCTGGACAACACGTACTTGCACGGTATCATTTGCGAATTCAACTTCTGTTTCTTGTTTACCAGTATTTTAATAGGGGTGTGGTAAAGTATCCGAAAAATTATTCTTAAATACATGTAATAACCGCGAATTGATTTACATGCAAGTTTGAAAATATCAAACTTTTTCGAACATGTTTTGGTCTGATAGCAACCATGAGTTTCTCAGTGTGATACACCAGTATAAATGTCTAGGATGATTAGTAATTAAGAGGTATAAATTTAAGGAAATCTAGAATCTTGGATAGATAATTTTTCCAGGAGCCCTACTTTTATGTGCAAGCTATAACCTACAATTAAAGATAGTTCCCTTACACCAAATCACTATCATGTGAATTTACATGATAACAACCTTCATGGACCTTGAATGGATCTATCCGAGTTTTCTACAACAATGGCGTCTAATCTAGAGGTTATGTTAGCTTATGTTATCATCCCAAGTTTAGCCTGTTGAACTGAAACTGTTTACATGCCATTTATAGCAGTTACTTGGTTCGAGGTGCCTCGAATCAAGCAACCCCCATGCACATTCCCAAATCGAGTTTACAAAGGTAAATTAAAGGCAGGTAAAACAAGTTAACATTCATGATAACATTCAAGTTAACTGCTGATGAATGCTTTAAAGTCTGCATACATGTATGTATACGTACGAGATTTTTCTTAAGGAAAATAAGTGCAAGTAGCACTGACCGAAAAAAAAGCACGTGAAATGGGACGTGTTTCATATTGAACAATTTCTCTTGTAAAAAAAAACGAATAAAATAGTTCTAAGAAGAAATAAACCAAAAAATCACGAATATTTTTTGATCAGTGAGACCAATCTCGAATGAAAAATAAATACGTTTCTGGGAACAATTGTCCACAAGCATTATTTAGGTATGAAAGGTACTTTCCATATTTTTATCACGGCCTACAAGGGGTTTATCACCCTCTAAAGGATGTTAAACTGATGGCAAAATTGCTTCTCGTCTTTATTTACAGTGTACACGAGGTTAATATTTGCATTGTTTTCCGCCAAACACATTCGCAGAAAACGAATTCACCAAAAAAGCCAACTTGGTAATGTGAATTTCCCAACAAGAATGTATACTCTTGATGGTAATTCAGTTTCTACGCCTCATCTACCATCGACACAAACTGCAAGTTAAACAATACCAACATAACAGCACCTGTGCAGTTACATTACTGTATATCAGAATTAATTTGCGTCAAACAGCAGCACATTATTCTGCGGGGCAAATGAATCATGACATTCTTCAGGTAAAAACCCCTTTCCCACGGCTAGTTAAGCCACATTTGTGCCGAATTTCGCAACCGAAGTTATTTGCCATGCCTGCACAACATGCATTTCGAATCGTACCTGTAGCAGTCGGCAAGAACATGCCTCATAATTAAAATCCCTGAGGAAGTATGTCATGCATTGTCGTATAAAACTGCCAACACTTAATGTTCATAAAGGCTTGGGGTCGAACGGTGCAGGGTGGGAGGGTCCGTGCATTCTTTGGTTGATCAGTCACGAAATGTTTGGGTTGACATTCGGAAAAATAACGGCACAGTTGAATTGTATATCGATGTGTCTGAATGTATAATTTTGCGTAGCGCTCCCAAGGCTGTGGCTGTTATGCTTTGACCCCTGATGAAGAAATCTCCGCAAAGGGTGAGGCAAACAGAAATCATTCGTGAAAGAATTTGCTTTTATCCATGACATGACTATCAAGTGTTGATGAAAAATGCGCCAGATTGCGTTACTTGCAATTTCTCTGATTTTTTATGGGTGGTCTGTTTTTTGTTCTTGTAGTGAGCTAGGCCATGGGTCAGATTGTGGGCTTGCTGTTAATAACTTTTTTGCCGAACGTGAGGGCCAAGGCTATTGCTACCCATAGATCCAAACATCGATTATGAGGACCATTTGGGATTTTAGGTTGAAGTGAGCCTTGACCATCACGACGCCCTCACCCTGTGCAACACACCCTCACAATGGATTTGGGATTTTTCCCAGACACCAGGGACACCACTGTCCATGGGTTTCGGGGTTCGGTACCTTACACTCCCATTAATCTTGGCCTAAACGGAACATGTCATTGCAGGAGATCGTCGTTAATTAAACCACGACTTTGCTCCTGACTGACAGCCATTGCGGGCACTCCCAAAGGGTTGCTTGGACATGTGATCTCCAGGTATGCAATCTCAAATCTTTGGTTCGATAGAATAATTAATTGAATTCCATGCAACTTACATGTAGATATGGCCTTCGTACAGCCATGAAATTCTGCGGTGGCAGTTTACATGTGGCGTTGCTACCTGATGATGTCAGTATGTGCATTTGTGCAAAATATTGCATGAATACGATCGGTTGCGAAATGACCCGCCTTACGAACAACTGGAATTCCAGTTTGTTTTTGCCTCGAAACTTGCATAAGGTGAGGTTCGCATAAACAGATCTGTCAGTCTGAATAGTTGTCATATTAGGTTAACCTTCATGACAAGTAATAAAACCGGTAAATACGTATTCAATCTCAAGATTGTCTTCTCCTTATACAGTATCTGAGCAAGCTTTAAGATGCCTCGGCTATAAGCCAGAGATTTCCCTGCATGCTACCCCTGTAGTGATTTTCTCCTATTGGCTCGTGGGCTGGCAGTGATTGCCTGCTGTCTGATGCGGCCCAATGAAGAAGCTACATTTTTAAGTTAGCCGAGCAAGATTAAGTCGAAGTAAATGTGGTAAAAATGACACCATATACAGCGAAGCTCAATCCCCAGATGCCTTTGCAAACATGTGGGGAAAATATTTTGTATCTGGTTTTAGCAAACCCAGATAGATCAAACACCCAAGAACCGTCTTGTTATGAAGCAGTGGGTTATGGTCATTTTTTACCTTATGCGAAGTCAATTCGTGTACAGGTGCTTTATTTAAGGTGACTTAAAGCTTGCATGTGAACATTGTTAATACGCAATGTACACTGCATCCATACTTGCCTTTCTGAGATAGGCAGCAGATTAGCTACCCAACATAAACGTCTTATTTTGGAAAGTTTCTGGCATTTGAGAAACGTATAATTGACAATTAAGCTGTTACTAGCTGGCAGGGGTTCCGACGGCACGCTCATTGCCTGGTAAGCCAGCAACAAGGTGTCACAAATTGGATTAACCCAGTTCTTTTTCAACTGTGTGTCTAGGTTAATTTCCAAAGTTATGGTGTTAAGCAGTCCAATGTTGGCTTTATTGCGATTAATCTGAAATTGGTGGGGTGGGCATGAACCCATTGTGCTCCAAGATTTCAGCCTGGATAACTTGAAAAATGCGTTTCTAATGTATATTATTAGAGGGAATAAGTGGAATACTGAATTTAGATTGCTGAACAGTTGGCGGTTCAACCGCAACCTATTTGTAGGCGTTAGCAATATTTTGCTACGAATGGTCAAGATTACATAATACATAACTATACTAGTACATGCACAAGTAAATACACGACTCGTGTTTAGCAAATTGGCAAAACTGCAAATTATGCATACAATGTAGGTAGAGCTGCCACACAAAATAAAACACATATTGAAGTTTTTACTTTATAGCATTACCTGCGAAACTGCGCACTTCAACTAACATACAAGTGCATTTGTATCTTTGAAACAACTTAGTCTTTGTACAGTATTCTGTCGCTACTTTGCACTGACCTCGATTAATTAGCCACTCGCAGTGCTATTTTATTATTATCAATGCAACCTATGGGGCCCATTTTCGGAAGCTTATTATAACGGAATCTAATTGGCCATCATTGACTCCATGTAAGTACAAAACTGTCACACGGGTAACAATGTCGACTTACCTGAATTTAAACTTACACATGCAACCATGGCATTCCACTACCTTCGTGCAGAATTTTTTTTATCATTTCTTCATTCTTGTGGGTCAATGTGTGGTCAGCTTGATTGTGTTCCTCAAGACGTCATCTATGAAAAAAGAAAACAAGGAAAAAAGTGTTTAGGGGGCAGTCTTAAAAATGCGACATTGTGATGACAAAGTTTTCATGTATTCTAAGATGTCCAAAACTTTGGATCAGTTATGACCGGTATTTTACCACTCTTCCTTCCTTCAAGTAACAGTAATTCACTGGACTGGTGCAAAAAACCCAACAAATGGTTCCAAGAATCTAAACCAATAAAGACACCAAAGTCCACGAAAAAAGCTACGTGCCTCGATGATATCATGTTTTACGATAAATTGTTCCGATTTTTTTCCTCCCAACAATAAACTGCTTAATGCGCGGGAAGGTTACATATACCAGTTTGACGAGACGTGAGTTGCAACCATAATTGTTACGAAGCACGTCAAAGCAGGAATTATATCACGCAAATATTCTGAATAATTCATAGGGTTTCGTTACCGGTACGCATTGCTTGCATTGCTTGATAAATCATTCGAATGACAGCATGTTAGCAATAAAACAGTGAAATGAATTCCATAGAGTTCGAGATAATTTTATTACAGACTTGCGATACGCTGCATTTGCAACAACTGTTTAGCTTAATCACGTATTAACTTCTAGTATTAATATACTATTTTAAGCATCATATTTGTACCATTTTACGCATCATCATTCGCATAAGAATAGCTAGGTAAAAGTTCAATACACAGATATTCTGGCAAAATAAGATTACCCAGCAAAAAATATTCCGAAAATATTCAAATAAATTGCAATTATTTTGCCATTAATGGCACTTTTTTACATTTATTGCGAAATAATTGCAATATATTTGCATATTTTCGGAATATTTTTTGCTGGGTAGATGGAAAAAACTTCTCCAGATCCCACCTCAAACATCATTTCAGAAGCTAGAAAGGGTTAGTGTACAGGTGCAATCCCCTCCAATAATTTCGAGCATCAGTCTAATGTCTATTTGAACGCCAAACAGGGTAATGGCACGGTTAACGAAATGTCTGCAGACAGCACTGATTTATATGGGGTATCAGGAGGTCAAATGCAAATATCCCTCGTAGCGGTTGCCCACTTAACAACCCAATTTCCCATGTTGCTCCGTAATGATAACAATTATCCGAAAACGCATTAAATTGTCAGATATCTCAAATAGGCTTTTAATGCGATGTAAAATTCGCCACCCATTCGTTTCGAGCATAGGTCATTCGTTCAGACTCTCAATGGTAAAAGCCCTCTTGCACGTCAAACTTTTTGCACACAATGAACACGTGATAATGGGTAGAGTGGATGCCAAAAAACATGTCTAAAACGTTCCAATAACCGAGTCCTATTGCCCGGATCGAAAAACAATGCCATGGCGAGGATGGGGTGCTAATGTATGCCATCGCAAATAGCACTCACTCCAATGATTTATATAGAAAAAGTCCAGTTTCTTAATGCAAAACTCGATTATCCCTTATTTGAGTAGTGGAAGCCCAGTTTGGCAAACACGTTAACCCATTGTTGCAGGTTGGTGAGGTCAGTGGGCCGCCCTTAAGCCTGCAGCTATGCTGACCCACACACCTAGCTACTTCCGGGCCTAGTTGAAAATGGCAAAACATGCCGAATGTCAAGTTCGTATTTAGGAGGTGAAGGCCCTCAAGAGTCTTCAAAAGCTATAAACATCGCCGAAGATATTAATTTGAATTCATGAGCATGTACTGTATGTAATTCGGTTTCTGTTCTTTATGGCACAGGCACCATCAAACGATAATGTAATGATAGAAAATTACCACAATTATGTGTGGCATCGTAATTTCAGCATATTGGAGCTGTTTTATGTTTTGTCTGTTTTTCTAACTTCACCGTAAACCGTATGCAGTTTTTGTGGGGTACAAATGTACGTTTGCTCCCCATTATAGGACTTGGGTACCTTTTCTTTGGAATGCTCTATATCTCTTAACGAATTACTTGGGAAATCTCCTTTATTGAATGTAAACATAAACAATGCAATATATGTTGCATTGAAAGAGGCTCATTGAATTTGTAATGAATTGCAACAATGAATTTTGAAGAAATTTTGCTTGCTACTAATGTTTTGTTTCTCTTATATCATCTGTAATCTGTAAATTGTTTTCGCTGTAATAAACTGTAATCCATGAAATTATGCATTGGACATCATTTAGAACATGTTGGCATGAAGAAAAGGCGGTAAAAAGAAATGCAAATGTACCTTGGAGGTTCATTTGCCATGAGCGTATTTACCTAAAGGTATAAAAATTATGTACAAATGATTGTCATATATGTACCCAAAGGGATGAAATGATTTAAATATTTGTACCTCAAGGTACAATATAAATGGGTACAAATGTAGACTGATATGTACCCCTATATAGGAACACATGTCAAGAGTACATGTGCAATCAACATACAATGTATGTACCAATAGGGTGTGTACAGTATATACATGTAGTTTCAAAACATTTGTACTTTTTCCGTATAAAATAGCATTTCAATTCTACCTTCTAACAGTTCCATTGTTGGGTTTAAACTACATGTGTAAATAACTCACAGTTGCTACAGCTGTATATACAGTTTCGGTGTGTTTTTGAAATGATTGCGTTTTCAATTGTTAACATAGTTTGCATGTAGAATTAAGAATTCTGATCTATATGTGTGATTGAAGCGCTGTTGAGCATTAAGGTCGATAAAGAATCAAGCATGTTAATACCGTCAGGCGGGGCACACTGTGTTCAGATATGGAACGTGCTCTATTTTCATCTTAATGGTGAAAAACTGATAGGAAAATGCCCCGTTTTACAGCAATAACTCACGATTTAAGTTTGATGTTACCTGAAGCATCGTTATTTGCGATGGATTTAATGCGTTCCTAAAAATTTCCAATTTCCCCAGAAGCAACAATTGCTCATCAAACGTGTTTTTGCACTCCAAGAAAACCCAGTAACTTGATTTCATTTCAAGTTGGAATTCCGGTTATTTTTTCTGGGATGCATCCAGGTACATTGTTTGTTTACGCTTTTTGTAGAAATTCAATTGTATTATTTTTTTCTGAAACCCAACGCCCCAAATGAAAAAGGGCACCCACACATGGCTGCAGCCAAAGAATGGGAATCGTAATCGAAACAATCAAGTATGCAATATTTGGATAAACGCAATTTGGCCATATTCACAGTGCTTGGAAAATTAAATTAAGCGATAAGATACCAAACACACCGCATGGTTGATTTCAGATTAAGCGTATTAACGCTTAAATTCAGTAACAGAAAATCATTTCCCGAAAATCAACACTTCCAGCCATTTGTTATACAATATTTTGGAAAACATGCAGACCAAAACACAATAACAACGGAGGACAAACTCATTTTTTCTGCCAGAACTACGAATTCGTAGTCGTGATAAAAACTAACGCAGCAAAATATGAAAAAATTAGGATGAAAAATAGGGCAGGCATATAATAGGTTTCGTTCATGTTCCCTTCAAACGTTATTAGAACTTTATACAAATATATAAATGGAGGTGGGACTTCAACGGATTGATGCAATTTCTATCAATGTCAGACATTGCCATAAAAGGGGTGGTGCTGAAATGTCTACTTATGACCAACAGGTTCGATATGTTATCAGAACTTAGGAAACGTATTAAAACATCGAACAAATAAATAAAAATTAAGTCTGACATAAAAACACGAGAAAAGAAACCACTGCTGATTACTGAATGATCCGGTTTATTATCAGTGGAATTCTGAATTAATTCGTCAAAGTTTATCATAGTGGAAGAGGAAACGAAATACATACATGTGTACTTATAAAAGCAATCGTTAGAAGTCTATATGTACAGAAATCTCTAATTATCAGGAAGTCAAACTAAACAATAAACGTCAAACAAAAACAAACTTTCTCGTTTCGATTACATTTCTGATGTTTCAAGCAGCTTCGAATTACTCATTAAAAGATTTTTGGAAGCAGAACCAACTGCAATTTGATGGGCTTTTCACATAAATGTAATCATTAAATAAGGTCTTTCTGATAAAACTACGTCGCAGTTTCGAGTTGGGTTGGAAATAACAATTCATGACGTATACAGTGTACAATAAAGTTACATGCATTACATGCACAAACATCATTCCCATCATACCATTTATCTGAGCTCGATATGTCTTATGACCAATACACGTGACACAAAAACGGTTCATTTGCTCCAAGATATTTTGGAGGGTTTTTGCAAGATGGGCGATCGTCTTTGTGTGCAATGCATTTTTTGGATTGTTTCACAATGGTAACAAACGCGCGCGTGGGAGGGAATGTAATTTAAATGCATTTTATGTTTGCAAAAAATTGTTTGCATAATTACAAGAAGCCTTTCTATTCAAATTCTGTTCGACGCTCCCCGGAAGCACACTGTACTCGCCAAACTCATCACGAAATGAACTTCGTAGAGGCATTGGGTTAACCATACCCACCCCCTTTACGGTTATGCCCAATTATGAATGAATCGAATCGATTGAAACTGTGTGTTTTGCAAAGCGCTGATGAAATTGAATAACACGGTGGCCAACAACCCATGACTACGCATTTTGTTTTGTAAAGATGAAAAGATGGAGAAGAATGCATCTGAAAACTGCTGGTAACCGTCTGCATGTACCACGTAGATGGGCAATATGGCAACGACACCAATCTGATAATGTAGTTCAAAGTCGATCATATTAACCTTAGCGCTACGTTATGAACTTGCCAAATTGGGTCTTCGTGTAAGGTATTAAAGATAATTACTTATCTTTTAGGCAGCACGTTAAGTACACGTTATAGGGCAAAATGCCAATGCTAAGTGGGCCCAACTGTTTTTAGATGGAAGTAGATTGTTTTACGTACTAGTATAAGAAAACTCATTGTTTTGATTTGTTGAATCACACGTTTAGAAAACTAAGCATCTCATACGTTCAGTTGGGAATGTGGGGCAACAGGTTGAATAACACAACACAAAAGTGAACTTTGTGTAATGTATTGAATCTTGTATGTAACGGGATGAGGTAAGGTTTATCAGGAAATGACAAAAAACACAGAGGTCTTACATAAAACCACCAGATGTGAAAACAAAAATTACGGTATTGTTTAACAACAACGTTGTATATAAATTTCCTAATCATGGAATAAGAATAATATTTAGAAGCAGCATGTCAAGAAAACACCACCAGAACAAATGATGCTCTGCTAAGATCAGTAGGTTGCTGTCAGAAGCTGCTTGTACTGACTGGAACCGGGTGCAATATCGCAGATTGATTAGCATAATTAATTTAAGGTATAAAAACGCACGTACATGTACAAAGTTCACTTGAAGCTCAAATTATAAACAACGTAAATGAAACGGTAAAAAAATTTGAAGCGAATCTTGTGCTGCTCACCACATGTAGATAGCCAAAACAAAAATATGCCACCAATACCAGTGAATTTTCTATTGCAATTTAAATAAAACAAAATAAATCGTCAGGTTTATTGTTTTGGCGTGCAGAGCAGCACATAAGGTTTCATATGAAACACAATATGCAATAAATGGAATTAATAAATTTAAGTCATTAAAAAATGCAGCTCGAATTTCCTGGGAAATTTCAAAGAAGAAAAACAGTTTTATTTTTAAAACGTCATCCTAAGATACTGCCCAGAGCCACGTTATGCTCACTTATAAATTCTTTATGGGCAATGACACAAAAGCAATAATAAAAAACTGCTTGGAGGATTTCTCGCGTCATCCCTACAGGCTTGATAAGCTGTATAAAAAACCCAATATTTTCACTATTTATGCTAGATTGATACATTTTGTTGTACAAGAGGGGTAGATATCAATGCATTGTATAAAAAATAGTAGAGGCCAATGCCCCGGATTGAATAACATACTCGTAGATGTATGTGAGTGTACGCTCATAGGTAAACCATGAAAGCAAAAGCTTGATCATTCAGATATACTCGCACCACATCAATTGATGGAATTGTTGATGCCATGCAGAGAATGAAAGGCGACTAATTAAACGTCGCTTATTGTAATGTTTATATTTGACGAAAGTAAAGAAGGGTCAATGGACAGATTACAATTAACATAACAAGTGCAGGTGTACGACCGTAGCTTTTAATTAAATTCGCATGTAAGGAAATCAAAACTACATTAAATGGCCATTTCCTCCACATTAGGATGCAGTCAATCAAACAATAACTTTAGGAAAAAATGGGTAAACGTTTTAAATAAGCACTAGCTTGCTGGGGGATAGTTTGATTATACCTATGTCATGTAAACTCAATTACCGGTATATACACGTTTCAAATTGATAATTGCTATAAGAAAGAATAACATCGATGTTGTACTCTTTGAAAGAAGATGAACACTGATTTTCTTGGGATATGGTAATTTATTTATACATGAACACTGAACTTAGATCTGGTTGGCAACGTGGCAAATCATCTCGCAATCATAAATTGAAAAATGTTCAACACTGAAATAAGGAAATGTATCACCACGTATAATTAAAGCGAGCATGTTACACTATGACTTTAAAATACCTAAAGGCATGCATGTCAACCTCTTAAATTCCATTACTTGACTTGAGAACATTTTATTCAGAAATCGACATAAAAGCCATGGTTTGATACAAGACACCCCAATCTAGCCCCTTAATAATAAACTCGCTGCAAATAGCATGTAACTAGTGTTTAAACAGGCTTGACTTGAGATGAGCACGTAACTTCCAGGTGACAACGGCAAGTCATGTCTAAGCACATCTCTATTGACTTCAGCTATGTTTAAGGAGAGTGAATGCTTGCATAAGTGTCTGCAACAGAAACAGCATAGATGTTCTTCATATTAAAATGTTTGGCGTATCCTTATTCGGAAAAGTACTTCGAAGTGAAATTGAGATCAGGAAATTCAGGAAATAAATTATTACTAGCTCCTTATCTTTTTTCCGCAAACGCATTTATGTCTATTTTGCACACGCTGACTAATGGTCGTTAAGAAACTATAAAAATATTTAGCTAAATGAAAATTGTTAAAAACTAATTAAATCTTCCGCATCACACGCGCCTTAGAATTCTGCCTGATAACCGAATAAAAGCAGCTTCCCTTTCGGTTCTGCCAATTGTTTCCTTTTTTATTTCGAATAATGTAATCTGCTTGGCAGTAATTAAAACCCACGGCATATTTCCGAGCAAATTGCTGCTCGTGTTTGCCGAACGATGCCCTTTATGTAAATCCTCTCTGGTTTTTGGAGAAGGCACTGACATCGTTGGATGTGCTTGGAGGAAATTCAGAGCAAATCCTTCCAATGTCGATGTGCAATTTGACGAGCCGTCATATGAATTGATTGCAGGCCTATGGGTACTCTGTTTGTTTTAATCTTTTTATATTTGAAATAAGAGGCTTTCTTAATTAATATCAAAAACCACACGCCCAACGTTGCATGGGTTTCTCTATTGTCTCTTAGGATGAAGACAAATTGCTTTCTGGCAATATGGATGTAAGATCGTTGCAATTGGTTGGTTTTGGCAACCGCAATTGGTTGTGGCAAATAATAGAACACGGAATTCGTGACAGGAAGATGAGTGTTTTTTTAAACAAACGTCTAACATCCGAGATTTCAACGTGATTCGTTTCCGTAATCGCCATTGCTTCTTCCTCTCGGTTTTAATCCTTTATGGCCATATTTTACACAGTCACTATGTTGCCATAAACAATAATCAAATGTAAATAAATATCCACCCAAATGTTGTTATTAACGCGTCTATCACGCATCTTGTACTATTCATTACCGGAGCAAAGACCTACATGTACATGTACTTCCACGAGTACTACCCCATCCATGACACCATGTCATTAAACATTTTCACATTTCATCAAAGATAAATCTAAGATTTCCTTTTTTGCTGCAATAGGGAAAACATACGACTGTTTGGATGCTGCTGCAGAACGTTTGTTTTAATTGTTTTAAATTACTTACTTACAAAATATGTATAAAATGCAATAGAACACCATCAGACACCATCACTTTCCGATTCGAGCGTTCTTGAATCCTACTCATCAGTGAGGAAAACTTTTTTCCTTAATTTTTGGAAAAATTGAGGTCCATGAAGTTCAGTTTTTTAACTATCGCATCTGGCTACATCGAATGTGCATGAACCAAGAATTGGTTTTTTTAACGAAATATTTGCAAAAAATAGCAGGAAGTGCAGTTCCTGTTTTCCGTATTAAGCGTTGGTGCATATCCTTGGCAGTGAATTAGCCACTAACCTGACATTGAAATATTTTTAAAGATTTCTGGATTTTTTATTTCGGCTTTTATTTCCGCAACGTATAATTTGGACATACTGTAAAACTAGAAATGGCTTCGTTCACGTTATGAGCAAATGAAGCTATTGCATGTGGATGTGAAGATAAAAATTGTCGGATAATCCATGCCATTTGTAAAGCTTCAATCATAACATAAATACGAACGTATGTTATGAGCAGATCTCCTTATATACATGTACATGTAAGTAAATCATGTCGTACAAACACACAACATCCCACCATAATTGAATAAAAAAAATTACTAAGTGTTTCTCAAGGGCATCATCGGCTCAAAATAAATTCCGGCAAGAATAAATGTTATTAATCTTATTTGATTTATCCGTTTTTAAGCATGTGTACAAATCAAATACACGTACAATGTGTAAATCATATCCTATACTTGAGTAATTATGACTCGATCCTGTTCGGAGAGCTTATCAAAAAATTATGCCTTTTTTCATAACAAATATATTTATCAAGCGAATACACGCCAAATGATTAAAAACTCGTTTACACTATACGGTATAGTGTATGCCCTACTATATCATATACAGTACATAACTGGTAAGTAAACTTATAATGGCTCGTATTATGGCAGTGATGTTTGGTGGAAGAGCAAGTAACTGAAATTACATTTTCAGGTTGGTTTAGACCAGGTGAGCAAACATAGAAAAAAAACTTACAACGCTCAGTGAGAGCTATCTATAGTCGTCACAAATAAGGAGCGGAAATTTGGACAGCAAATCAGAGAGATTCTGATTATCGATTGACTCTTCC
>JAQFYZ010000991.1:0-29244 GCA_034695085.1 Cylindroiulus punctatus
CCAGGTGCAGGGTCAAGGTTAATCCCCTTGACCCCATTCCTCCGGGCGGGCATAAGGCGCCTCAACGCCAACACCTTAATACATGAAATCGAGCCCATTTGCCTACACTTAAGGAGGCTTCTTATCTGTCTTGAATTACGAGTAAAAAAGAAATGTGGAGTAAAAAATTGGGGGGGGGGAGGTTAGGCTGCAGCCCCTATATCTCTCATGGATCTGCCACTGGGCCCTATATTTTAGCACCATTGTCTTGGCCCTGTCCACTTTATTTTACATCCTTAAAATGCGAGATTTCCTGGATCATTCTTTTAATTTCTGGTACCTTATCATATACTGTACATTAGCAGACATTGAAAGCTTTTCTAAGTTAAAGGATGCCTTACCAGATACAGTATATCATATTGACACATCTGGAACCCTTCTAACACTGTGACTGACTGACTGTCCACATTTACTAATACTACCAGATTTTCTGCTATTAATAATAGTGCCTAATACCAGACTGAACCAGTTCCATGTTCTCCTCCAAATGGATCCTGAATAATTGGGGTCAATGCGATGGGTGCACTTTGACACTTTCAGTTCATGAATTCGGAATTCCAGTGGACGTAATGAAAGGGATAGGGTCAGCAGAAAATTAACTTTCCTAAAAATTGAAAATTTGGGCCCCATCAGCCCCATTTGCACATGGGTGCCCAGCGTGGGGCCAGTGCGGGACCCTGTGCAAGGGTACACCTTGCACACCCCTGTGGACGGCTCTGCAGGTACAGTGTATTTTAAAAATACACATGAGTGTTACACAAACGTGTCATTTTTGTGTTTTGTTTTACACAACACCGACACAATGTGCTAACCCTTTGCAACTTGTAAGTTCCCAAATCAATTCTATAGAACCCAAAACTGGACATAATAAGAGTTCAATGTCCATGTCTAATGTAAAATTTTTTTGAACTAATTTTTATCTTTAAATGTGATTGCAACTGCAACATAAATTCTTGATCGTGTAGAATAACACGTTACCCAATTACATAACATGTTTTCAATGTCTTAACTTCCACTGTATATTTACTGGAGGATCAAGCTCGGACAGTTGAGAAGAGGTTATTGGATCATACCTTGCTGGTGGTTATAATAGGGGGTGCATTGACAAAACGATTGCGAATAACAAACTTTACATAGTTTATTAGATGAGAATGGAAGTTCACTGGTGAGTTCAACCAATCTTGAATCAAATTTTGCCTCCACTTTAGAATCCACCAATACATGTGCAGTGCATAAAGTCGCTTGGGTGTGGTATCTTACGTGGATGAGCATAAGGACCAATGTACGACATTCATCGTGGTTGTCAGTCATTGACATGGCAGTTTCAATCCGTGTGGGACGCATTCTTTGGACTATAGAATGCCTGGTTGAAATGTGCATGCAGCATAAAACCCCGACAAAATGGTGCCTAAAAGTCCTTCGTTTTGTTATTTGGAGGAACCATTTGGAGAAGCATAATCCCATGAGAAATGCAAAGTTGCCCTAGAGGAGCTTATTTATAGCATTTTTTATCCCTGTAATGGGTCGCATGGCTCAGATGCAGGGTCATCTACCTCTACAGCACACACTAGGTACATGAACATGATGTACTTTACATGTGTTTGAGATTGTAGTGCATGTAATTTATAAAAGTGAAATGAAAAAGTGCAATTAGAAACTGTATGCTAATTACAGTAACTTACTAAAGTTGAATACCCTAGCTCGTGCACTCACAGGAGATCCTAAAACGCGATATTGGCAGAGCATAAGTATGGATGCTGCATTGCAGGATAGTATTTTTTCTCTTCATTCACTTCATTTCGGGTTTCCCTACACATTCCTTCCTATCTTTGGACGAATATGCGAGTATAAAATTAGATCGACCAAAATAGCAGCTATAATAGACCAATATAGCAACACGTTCAATCAACTGGCGTTTTATGAGAAAACCTCGTTTTGATGTCCTTGTTCTATATGTGTAATCATACGAGTTATATTGGGACACTAACGAAAGTGCGACACTGTTTGACCACTGTAGCAAAGGACTGAACAGTGAACATGGCAACATCGTACGCTACCCTCATTTTGGATGCAACGTACATTGTACATACTGTACATACATGCATGTACATGTACAGTATGTCTATTCACATGCAATTTGTATACAGTCGAACCTCGTTATAACGAATTCCATGGGACCACCAAAATTAGTTCCTTTAAACCGTAGTTCGTTAAATCAGTAGCCTGAAAAATATGAGTTTTAAAAATAAATTGTATTTATACTTGCATAACATTTTTTGTGCAGTATTGTACAACCTTTCTGAGGGCACAGTGGTGATTTATTTGAAAATATCTGTTATTGAAAATCGTTTATTATTTCTTTTGCGCCATTTCTCCATAGTGTCCAATAGTGTCAAAAGTCTGATTGAGAAGGAAGTCGAAATTTCATTCAGACACTTCACTACACTGCACACCTACAAGTAAAAGTTGTTTGAAATAATGTTTTTTGAAGATTGTGCAAATACATGTGCAAATGGGACTGTCTTGCAACGGGAAGTTTGTCATCAGATCGATGACATCTTGACAGCACCTTCTGTGAGCTGATAAATGAGTTTAGCGAGTGTTTTTCAAGTGATGTTCTGTAACTTTAGTAAATATGACCTCGAAAATCTGTTCGTTATAACCGATAATTCGTTTTATCTAATTCGTTATAACAATAGAATTTACCATTATTTCTGTATAGGCTGTGAAGGGGATTGGAAATACTGTTCGTTATAACAATAATTCGTTATAAGCAGGTTTGACTGTATTAAATTTGCACTAACACTGCATTGCACCACATAACGTTTGCATAACGTGTGTAACAGTGTATGTGCACTTTCAGTGCTTTTCTATCAATACATGTATGCAATACAGTATATTCCCTATCAAAATATCAATATTACATTAGTGTTCCATTGTCATAGTTCTGAAGCAGTTCAGCATCTGCATATATACATGTACATGTACGTCTTTAGATGACGTGGTTTTATTAATTTCTCAGCCATGTGTCCATGCAGTGAAGAAGAGCTGGGATCCTGGCATTTCAATTCTCATTTTAAATGGTCGTTTGTCGGTGCCATGTGTTCGAAGATGGCACGTGCTCGAGCATGATCTTGACGCATCCTTCCAAATCTTATTACGAAACCGTACAGTTGAGATAATCCAGCTGTTGGCTGAGCTTGAATTGTTATAATTTGATGACAAATAATTCTGCCAAGCAGATCTCGCTATTTTAGGAAGAACCCATGCCTCGCAATTTGAAATTATAACATTCCCCTCTTTTCTCGAGCAAAAATGCCACAATTTCATCGTAATGCCGAAAATAATCGCCGAGTGTCACAAATAGAATGACTTAACCGTTTTCACACGAACTCCTTTTATGAAGTACAAGGACGGTTGTCATTTCAAGCGTTATGTATTCTATACCTTTACTCTGTATATGCTTATTTCCAGTATCAACCGAAATAACCTGCCGTTTGCTGCGTAGCATGCCCTTTAATTTCGTCAATGCCTAACTTTGTTTGGCTTCCGAATTTGAAAACGTATAGTATGTAATTTAATGCTAGGGTTTCAAGTTTTTAGGTACCTTACATGTAAGAGCTTGTTGGCGCCCCCTGGCCATCTCAAGGTACATTGATGTATTGTGGTTGGTGACCATGCACGAAGAATCTTCCAAGAATGGCTACTGGATTAATGGCATTGCGAAACTGCTCTTGAGATTTAGCACTTTGCTGAACAGGAAATCGGAAAATTATTGAAACAAAGACTAGAACTTGGCTATGGTTTCTGGACCCCCAGGCTCCACTGACCAAAACATGCTGCAGCAATATTCCCAAGAATAGTGTCTATTTTCGGGATGTACTTTTCTCGACCAGTATCATCCGTGTCAAGTTTCGTTTAAGTACCCTGAAGCTTTTTGAGAATTCATTCACAATATCTTCTTTGATAAGTAGTTATCTTTTCTGGGTTAGATCTATGGGTGCCTCTCGCACTGGAGAAATTATCTCCCAAACCGTTAGGGCTACACCCTTGAAATTTTGCTTACATGTACCTTAGGTTCCAAGAACCTTGATAACAAAGTGTTTTTTTCGTATTACCCACGCTAAGGGGTTAAATAGAGGGGTGGATAAATACATCTCCCAAATTGTTAGGGCTACACCCTTGAAATTTTGCTTGCATGTACCTTAGGTTCCAAGAACCTTGATAACAAAGTGTTTTTTTTCGTATTATCCCCGCTAAGGGGTTAAACAGAGGGGTTGATAAATACATCTCCCAAACCATTATAGTTAGACCCTTGAAATGTTGCTTGCTGCCTGATAAGGGGATTCCTCCTTACAAGGGCCATGCCCCCCCATTCCTTCACCATATAACATTAAGTTGCTGCTTGTGGGGTAATTGTGCAAAAGCACAGTAGAATATACAAAGCTTATATCAAGCATCAAAACTCAGGAATGGAATAAAGTACTACATATTTTGGATCCGTGACTTACATTCTTTTGTACATTTGACGTTTCATCACATTAAATGACATTTTGGTTCACATGCAAACGAAGTTGCACGGGTACTACTGGTACGTTATATGACCTGTGATATACATATACATTACATATTGTCAAACAGTATACTCGTTTAGCAACCTATATTATTTCATTTGGCAGAAACGTTTCTGTCTGCCCATGCGTCCGTCTGTCAGTTTTAACTTTTTCGGAGTCATTTTTAAGCTAGTTTGCCGACAACCTAAAGTGCTGATTTTAGGTACACAATCTTAAGAACATGGGACATTTTCTTGTATTGACGCTTTACATACCAGCGTCTTTTCCTTCTCCAGCAATTAAGAACTTTAAATGTATTGAAAATGCACTCAGTAATCAGTGGCCCAGAATGCATTTCGCTGTGCACAACTTCTTACGTTGATAAATTTAGCTTTTCGCGTTTAACTCAATCAAGCCATTAACTCATTAGCATTAATTTTAGCAGTATAAGGTTGTACGCAAATACAATTACAAATGAAGCGTTCTTAATGCATTTATGATGGTAAAACGATGTGTGGGGGTGGAATATGTTGCCACGGGACGGTTGATTACACGTGATAATCTGCCGACATGTAATAAAAGAGTTGCCAAGCCAGATAGGTCAAATTCATTTATTTCTGGATCGAGTTTTATTTTCGGTGCAGGAAAGGCAGAGAAAGTCGAACAATGCTTAATTATTAACTCGCTCGTCAGTGAAAGGCTTTGTTCTAGCACGGCATCCTGGCAGCGTATTGACAATATTTTAATTGCTGAAAATAGGTTTTATCTCCCAGCGGAAATTGGGTGTAGGCAGTATCTTTTGAATGATTATAATCATGTATGGGTCAGTCATCTTTTGCAAAATTGACACATCAGTGCAGTTTGTTTGAAAAAGCTTAATGTAGTTTCATGCACTGTAGAATGTGCAAAGAAACGTCTTTTCAGTGACTTTCATTGATGTGCATGTATTTATTTTTGAATTATTTATGCTATGGGAGCTAGAAATGACCCCCTTCCCGCCCTTCCTCTAAAAGTTAGCTAAAAAGTGCAAATATGGCAGTTCAGCAATTGAGTCATGAACTATCAGGGTTGTCTCCCGACTTTCTTCAACCTTTCATTAATGCCATTTTAATAATTTGCATTACCACGTAATTCAGTGAAGTTCGAGCCATAGTTATAATTTGAAAGTTTTATAGGAGGACGAAATTAGTCTATTCATTTCGACTTTTTTTGTGAAGCAGCTTTGGTGCACTTCTGCACAACATTCCTGTTACAATGTACTTATAGGTAAATCCTGTCAGTACCCAGATTCCTAAACATTGTCCGTTGATATTCATCAACACGTCTTGGGAAGTGTACATAAATTACGAAACCACATTTTTTTTCATTTTTCAACCCTACCCCCTTTTTGTAACCCCCTTTTGTAACCCTACCCCTACCCCTAAATATTACGTAACTATTTTAAAGGTTACCACCCCCACCTTGTCATTAAAAAATTAACAGTTGCATTTGTAGCAAATTTATTCATAATTCTCCCATATGGGACGTCAATGAATGCATTGACATCTGTAATTACAAGTCTTATTTCCACCTGCATTTAATGGACCCTGATCATTTCAAAGAAATTAATTACAAGTTTGTTGACACAAAATTATTGTAATAATTTCAAAGGCTGAAATTGAAAAATGCGCATAATAAAATACCTAGACATCCAAATCATCCTCATCAACCTCATCATACAGTAACCACCAAGTACATATCCCTCTTCCCCTTTTATCCACAAATAACCAATGATCAAACCCCTAGATTAGTTGGTTACGTAATTTGTGTACACTTCTTTGTCGTAAATTATACTTTTCACAATTATGGTAAATTATTCATTACTACATCAGCAAAAACGTTTTAATCAAAAACAGGCTGATCGTGCACTTTCATCTTCCTTTTTTTGCTCATTATTTACGTACACGAGCGTACTTCGCGATGTACTTACCTAAGTAGAAACTACGATTACCCAATATTGGGTTTGGGAAGCAAGATGTTAGTGCATGATATGCCGAATTTAACACTTGGAGATTAATTCCTTAATATATCATACTCGTCAGCATTGGTACCCTTCAGTATAACACCGAACCTACCGTTGCAGATATTCGAAATAAATTCACAAACACATTTAGACTAAATTTCGTTCATCTCCACAACTTTCGAATTAGGAGTCGAATGTTATGACATCGGGTTTGAATGGCGATAGTTTTTTCAATTCCTAATTTTTTTTTATGATTATTTACCTGTAAATCTTCCATGGGCCACCCTGTATATTGAGAACTGCAAGTTCATTATAAGGTATTCTAATACTGAAACGAGTGGTTGAAAAGGTAAAATCAACGCCGTGTCAACTGAGGGAAATGAGCTGTATTTCAATAACTGGTTGAATTTTTTCATCCCCATATGGTGTTTTATGAGCCTCTAAAAGCAATATTTTTTGTCTGGAATTGAAGTAATGGAAGATTCCTTGACGCACGCTGTGTTCATTTTCGCGCAATATTGGCGTATTTTTGTTTCATTACCACATTTGTTCCGTATCTTTATTACCGTATCATATTTATGCATATGCTGGAGTGAAATTGGCTATGAATCATTTTATATGTAATAGAGGGATTCGTGTCAGTTTTCTGCAGCGCCGAGCATGCCATTTTCCGGACTCAGAGGAGACTTTGCTAATTATCCCGAACGTATGGATTGCTGCCAATTATAAAAGCAATTGCGAAAAATATGTAAGGGTGGGTGGGCGCTGCTCCGAGCAAATGGAGGGTGGAGTGACCATCTAGGATTTCATTGGAGGCATGGGGACGAATAAATGATAAAATCAGCGCCGTTTTATACTTAAGTCCAATCTCGTTGTAGGATCAGTTTTATCACCCGAAGCGTGTAAACGCGCGTTCAGTTAAAAAGGGCTCTTCTAACACAGATTTTGTTATGATTGTTATTATTATCAATAAGCAGGGCTTGTCGCTCAAGCGAGAAATACATACATACTTCACTCGAGTGACAGTGAACTAACTGCGTGGCGAAAATAGGGCGACAATAATAATGATCGTTGGTCGAATGGTGGGCATTTGTGCCCTTGAACTTTGATTGGAAGATATGTCTGCCAAAATGTAATTCTCTTCAGCGTCCTTTGGTGTAAAGAAAGGTGTACTGGAAACACAAACACGTAAACACTGTCATGCCAATGGTTACAACATTTTAGATTAAATTCCTATATGGAAAAGTAATGCATTTTTAAATGCATTTCAAAATATATGTAGATTGAGACATAAATGCATTCCAGGGATGTGGCCGATGTGACAAATGGGACAAAATGTGACAATTTCTGTAAAAAATAAAAAATGCTTTGACAAATGCAACAAATAAAGAGGGAAACCTCTTATGGATGACCTATCTGTATAATAATAAGGGAGACTAGGCTCAAAAAAGTGTGTTGATGAAGAGAAAATTACCAAAAAAGAAGGAAAAAGCCCAAAAAATGTTGCTTGCAGGAATGGAGATGTTACATGAGGCCTGCAGTACTAGCTGCACAGATATTGTAAAAGTAGAAGCTGCAAATGTCATCATTCAAAGCGCCAAGGCGGCAATAGAGCTTGCTGATGAAAACATAAATCAGTTATCCAAAACGTGTGTAAAAAGGGGAAAAAATTAATAAAATGTAACATTGTTTGCAGATACAGTTTTGTGAAAATTTTGATGAACTAAGAATCAATTGCATACCATTTGCATGTGACAAAATGTGACAAATGCGATATTTTCATGTGACAAAATGCGACAAATGTCCAATTCTTGGATATGACAAAATGTGATATAGCTGGCCACATGCCTGGTATTCATAATGGATTGTAAATGCATTCTAAAATGCATTTATCATAGAGCTATTTCTGAAAAATACATTTGCAATACATTTTACTATTTGCAATGTATTTCAAAATGCATTTGAAATGCATTTCTTTTGCATGTAGGTTAAAGGTTAGAAAACATGGGGTTACCAATAACCACAAGTTAACCTGAGGGTTAGTAGCTTTATTTTTGCAACATTTAATTACTTGAGATTTTTGTATTTGGGATTTTTACACTAAGTTGATGTGGACATCGGAAAGTGGGTCTCCACGGCCAATTTCTGTTACAGTTTCAGATTTCTGGGTCATTTTCATTGTAATAGGCATATAGGCCACGTAGTCTTCAGCAATTATGATAATCTGAAAAGCAAAAGTACTGTGATTAATACACAATCTCTGTAACCAGTTTCATACGAGTCACATCTAGCTTAAAAGGCTGACAATCAATGATCATAAAATGAATGTGCTTTTGATAATAATTTGTCTTTAGGCAATTTGCTCGCCACTTTTATGGGCTAGAAAAGAAACAGTCCGGTAAAATTACTTCTCCACTTGTGTCTGTTAATTGTGATTAATCGATATAGCCATCAGGGTCTTGTTCACTCTGTTACTACTGGTCTCCTATGTGCTTTTTATGAAAAGCATCGACTTTTCCATCATTGACAAATGCTGCCATCTATGGACTCAATCTTTCAGTTGCCGAGACTTTTTTTCTCTTCTGTACTTACGTCACTTGAATGACCATTAAATTGACCTGGAGCAGACTCGAAATCTAGCATTACTTCGAGTGTAGTTCAAACAATTGGGTACGTGCCGTTTGTGGAAATCTATACTGAACTGGTTGGGAAAATATTGATGATTAATGATGCCTTTTTAAAATGTGCGTGAAATTACAGTAGTTTATTCATGTTACCCAGTATTATTCAGTATTATTAAACTCGCATATAAGATGAATATGACTAATTATTGTGTTTGGATACGCTTTAAAACATCGAGGTTCACATGGTTATACCTTGCAATTATGAAGTAAACCATGTAAACCTGCACGTTCTCCGAATTCAGTTTACATATGCACGTAAATCCTACATGTATTCTATGCTTACTTATGTTAGTTGAAATAAAAATGCACATCGCGAGAATGTGATGACAATATTTGACATATTAATAAGCTAATGAAGGAACGCCGAAGGCAAACATTGTTTTGAAAAACTGCGCTGTTATTTAAATTTAGGCATATTTTGCTTTATGCCTGTTAAAAATAATAATATTAAAACAAATTTAAAGGGCAATTAAAAAGAACTGTACATGTACATGTAGATATGGGCCACATTTCCGTACATAATTTGCAAGGTAGCATTAAAAAAATATGTAATACACAATTTATGAAGTGACGATATTTCTACATAAATCATCAGGTAATCTGATTATTTCCCAGATCGTATTTTCCCGCCTGACAAAAGCACGTCTCCTCTAATAATACAGCACTGGTTGCCATGGTAAATATATTTTGGTAGACGAGTGCTGCCACCTAAAAACGAAATCATACATTTCGTGAACTCTGTCCATCTTACATGCACATCAACGTGGAGATAATGCTGATTAGCAACTTTCAATCGTGTTTTGAGCTTAATTGCTCAAAAAAAAATTACATCTAGGTAACTTTGTACAAACGCCTTTCCTCACATTTAGGCAGCCTAAACAGTTATAGTAGAACCACGAAGAGATGGAACTGGGCGGAAAGCGCCGACCAATAGAATCCAATCGTCAGTTTGCGATTGACTAAGTCCAGTATTTCGCATACAGCGCCACTGGTGAGAGGAAGGAGCTCAACAAAAAAAATACATTGGAGGCGCTTCAGCTCGAGGCGTCAGCCATTTTCCTTTCAACAACTAAAAACCAGGAATCCCTAATCGATAAGCGTCCCCTCTCTGATTGGCTGGCCTTCAGTTCCATCAGTTCGTATTTCTACTATAGGAATTTTTACCCATCATTCAGTTGGTTAATTCGTTTAATAACTGAATACATTCAAATATTATACGACCCCTCGAAGAGATGCAATCTAGCAATGACGGCTTGCTTTCATGGTTTGCTGCTATTCACGGTGCAGTGACGTCATTAATGGCTAGAAACCTCCATTCCTAGCTGAGGGTGCCAACATCACTTGTACTACTGTGGCGCTTTTGTTAACTGACTTGCTCTTTCCATTCACTGCAGAATATGGGTCACATGTCTGTAAAGCCCGCCAATATTTGAAATGAAACATGCGCCACTCAACAGGTGCTATAGTAGAACTAGAACTGATGGAACTAAAGGACAGCCAATTAGAGAGGTGTCGCTTATCGATTAGGGATTCCTGGTTTTTAGTTATTGAAAGAAAAATGGCTGACGCCTCGAGCTGAAGCGCCTCCAATGTTTTTTGTTTGTTGAGCGCCTTCCTCTCACCAGTGGCGCTGTATGCGAAATACTAGACTTAGTCAATCGCAAACTGGCGATTGGATTCTATTGGTCGGCGCTTTCAGCTCAGCTCCATCACTTCGTGGTTCTACTATAGTTTTGCAATAACATCAACTAAAACGAAAAGAACATGTGTGAATAAGCATTTGATGGCAACACATACAAAAGTTGATCGTTTTAGCTTGGCATAGTGATATGGATATGGTAATGTATCACCTCTGTTAGTGGTAACTGTTACGACTTGGGTTTCCGTTCGAAACGAAATAATGTGTTCTCCAGAATTTCTGGTCGGATGCTGTTGAAGACTTTAATTTCTCCCGATGGACTTTCTGCGGTTGACATTTCCGACAGGTGCAGGGCGTTGTTGTCTGTGTGGATTTGAAAAGGTCGAAGGCGGTTGGAGGTGTCCCCGGGGGGCGTGGCCACCGGAAATGGTCGACGAAACAGTGGCGATGGTGTCGTGTCGATGAATTTTTGTCGAAATTTCACGTCTGGAAACATTCGAGTTGGAGCGGGTCGACCATTGCCTTGCAACCGTCCAGGGGGTGGTCGAGGCTGGAATTCTGGTCTTCTTGGTCGAATTACTGGGGCCTGGAGTGGACTCCACCCACCGAATAAGATGTTGGGACGCGATGGTGGATCGTCCAGACCCAAAGTTTGCAGCAGAAACTTCAAGATTCCGTCTGTTTCAGTAACTGATGCTAGCAACAGAAACGTCAACAGGAAGTGTCCCTGCAAGTACAAAAGTGCAGATGAGTTTGGTACTTGATTTGGTTTTTTTGTGATATGGTATACAACCGCTACATGGTGCTGCATGTATAACGACCACTCACACGAAAACGTTGTAGAATTGGCAATAGAAATTATTGAATTGGTGAGAATTGTAGAATTTATTGTAGAATTATACAGTAGAGATGGTGTTACTATCTGGGTTGAAGAGCAGGTGTTACTATCTGGGTTAAAGAGCATCTTCCCTAGACGGTGCAAATACGAAATTGCACAATACTGTACAGATTGATAATGCTCCATCTCCAAAGTAACTTTAAGATAGCGAGAGGAACTTCATCCTGGCCGGGACTGGTGTTATAAACTTTTATTTTTTCCAAAAAATCTCAGTCATTCACCACAGAAGCAATGGTGGGCCTCCAATAAAACAAATAACGAGAGAAATACATGATATTTATACTGCAAAAGGAGATAAGTTCGTTAATTTGTATTACCTTTTGTATTACCTTACCTTGCAGTATAAATATCATGTATTTCTCTCGTTATTTGCTTTATTGGAGGCCCACCATTGTTTCTGTTTGGGCTGACGCCAAAAAATTTATAATGTCAACTATTTTCCAATAAAATAGCACCTGAAGAAGGCTTTAAATTAGCCGAAACGTCGTGCATAAACGAAAAAAAATGACTGAGTTTTAGAAAAAAGAAAAGTTTAACTTAAAGATTTTTCTTCTGAAAGAATGGCATAAAACTTCATTGGAGGCCGTCAAAAATTTGTATTGAGGTTGAATAATTAAAAGTACCATAATGTAGTCCAAATTAATAAAGAAATACGCTTTCTATCATTTTGTCACTCATGTTTGCAGTGTGACCCAAATGCGCCATCCTATCCCTATTATTTCTCAAACGTAAAAATTATTATGACACAAGTGATAATGGCAGTTCTGCATGGCATGAACAAGGTCTCCATGGGTGTCGTTACATTTCGAATTTCTGGTACAGCAGCTACAATGTAGTTTTGGTGTACTGTTGCGCACAGCTTTGCACCAAAGTGAGGCGTTATCAATATTGGGCTTGTTAAGAAACACTGGGCATTGTACAAATCTGTTAGTGGTGTGCACTATTCAATACTTTGTTTTCAATGGCATGCAATATTATGAGAATCGGTATCATTCAGAGGGAGGGGTCAGTTTGACTACTATGCTGCGACCAAATGCCACAACATGGCAGTGAAGCTGTGCACCAAAAGTACCAGAAGTTGGAATTAATACCACATGTACCCTTTTAGGCGACATTCTTCCTTCTTTACAACTTTAAATTTGAAGCTGTTACCCCAACATTACAAGATGCATTTTGAATGAACTTGATGAAACGATTTAAGATCAAGCCGGGTGACAAACCTGGATCTTCACTGTAATTTATCAGAATTGCCATACTCGTTAGAGAAACTTAGGGTGGATATATTTCAGAGTCACGATATGTGCAAGAATAGAATTTCCATGTTTGTATAATAGGGCAGGACTGTTCAAATCGGATGAAAATGGATCACTGTGATATATTGGGTAAAATCATGCAGAATTTTATCCAGAAACAAGTTTGGCCTCAAACGGTTATATTATAAACGTCATTGTATTTCAAGTTGTACTCCGTCAGGCTCAACTGCCAAAAAAATCTGCATTTACTTTGAACCTATTGGATGGGATAAACGAATTTCGAATGTTTTTTGCTTCAAAATTTGGAACTGCTCATGTGAAAGATCTAGCTCCCCAATAATGACTATATGAAATTCCTGGCAGCCATTGTTTTTTTCTTTATTGGAAGGATGGTCCTTGCCGAATGATGAAACGACAATTTTTTGATATGCGAATTCCTTCCACTGCACTGCCATGTTCATCAACCTGGCGACAGGCCACCCATGCACTGACACTCCAATATATCCTCCCACTTTGTCAACTTCTAGCATCGTTCCAATGTACATGTGTATATCTGGTCGTTATATGGTATACGTGTGTATTGGTAAACCCATTTAGTAAACCCACTAACGCCAACATGCTCGCAAAAATGTTTGTAAAGTCATGTACGTTAACGCCAGAGGGAATACAATTATAAACCACTCCCATGGATTTCGGGGTGGGGGTGTAATCATGCAATAAGCCTAGATAACGTTGTACATGTAACGTTGCTTTTAACTCAGGACCTTTGAATCATTATATTAGCACTTCATATTGAAGAATTCTTACATCAGTGTGAGTTGCTATGGTGTTTGTCATTAAACTTGTAAGGTGTATGATGTGTAAGCTATGTGCTTAGCTTACATCAGTTTACACAAATGCTCAGGATAGTTTTTCTTATAAAATAGTGGAACTGTGCATTTTCCACAGAAATATCAGAAACTGTCATGTTCGGTTTAAGGCATGGACAAACAGGATAATTATAACTGTTAGTTGACTTTTAAATATAATGACATTGCTTTTTTCATCATTGCCAAATCCCATGTCAGCATTTGGGCTATACTCCAGCAACAAGAAGGCTAATTATCCAGATTCCCAGTGAGTAAAATATTGATCACTGGCTGTCATGAAGTTGTCATCCCTAATTAAAAGTACACAACATAAAATGAATTTAATTCATTGTGATTCAGTTTTATTCTTGATTTATTTTTCTATTCAAATCCCATCCTGACACTTTGAATATGTGAAGCGTTAACCAATTTTAGATAAGCTTCGAATTGTCGTTTGCTATTTTTCATTAGTTATGGGATCGTACATGTCGATACATTGTGTTTGTAATAAAAACCGAAGAGTGGTTGACAGTGTTACGTATATAGACTGCGTTTTTCCATCCCAATATTTGCTACAGAACATGGCCTCATTCTGAAGAGCTTACAGTCGTCATGCTAACACATTCAATGTTGGCTTTTTTCAGAATATGTATCTGCTTCCTATAATTTCAGTATGACTACTTTTACATGTATACACTTTTGTCATTTTCCATCTTACATGTAAGCTTATATTGAAGGTTACAAAGCTACTGTACATGCAAATTACCAATGCATGCTTAGCAACAAGAGATATGGCAAACCAACGGCTTTGTGTTGACGTTGAAGATCTCTGTGCGGTGATTATAAGAATTTTTTTCACTTCCGTTGATTAGTAACCATGGCGGGCGAGTTTTAATATAGTATTCATTTTCGTTAATATCGCAACGTTTCCAATTAAGTCGGCTTGAATGCCCCTAAAAAGTTGCATTGTTCGTTCCTATTGTAATAGACCTTGTTGAAGATGTATTTTCTTTGAAAGCCTCGTAGCAATCATTTGCTTCGTGATTGATAATTGACATCCAAAGACGTGTATTATGACAACCAACTTTTTGCAGTTTAGGTATTCTTTTTGCTGTTGTTGCTATATTACTCTGGAATGATTGCCAAGACATTTGGACTATTTTCCTTGCACATATTTGTTTTCAATTCGTACACTGCCCTCTTCTCCAGAGACTTCCTAGAGACACTTTAAAACGTTGCCAAGACAAGCTGATTTTGTAATGAAGTGGTTGCATGGGCATGTATCGTGGCACCACTCTGTGTACAGTATACAGAGCTTCCAAACAGTGTACTTTCAATGTCAGTAACCGCTTGTCGAAAAGCCATTCTACATGTTTGTATGCTCTGCTGCTAACCCTCCGCCATAGACACAATAAGAAGCTATTTTCTCCTAAAGGCTCGTAGGCTAGCAGTGATTGCCTCTCTGCAGGGGCAGCTAAGTAAATATATTAAGGTTTTATCATACCTTAGATAAGGTTAGGTTGTTAGGCGTTAATAGATAAATTGGATAAATTTTCACTGTTAGAACGTTATTCCAGGGTTCATACGCACCTGGAAAGTCAGGGAATGTCAGGGAGAGTCAGGGAAAATAAGTTTTTTCAACAAAATAAAATAAATTCCATCCCAAAAAATACCCAAAAAATTATTAATTATTAAGTATTTTGAGATTTTTGTGACCATTTCCAAAAGTTGATATTATTAAACATTATATTTTTCTCATGAGTAGGTTTAAAAAAATTTTCTACACGATATACAAGTCAGGGAAATTTACTTGGGTTGTCAGGGAATGTCAGGGAAAGTCAGGGAAATGATTTTGTAAATTTGAGTATGAACCCTGTATAATTCGTAGACGTGGTCAATGCGAAGTTATGAAGTTGTGGAATTTGATGTAATTGAAAGCACGTGCAGGAAAATAGCTGGATTGATAGAAAACTTTGAAACTCGTAAAAACCTTCAAATATACACGTACATGCGTGGGTGAAATTGAGAATGTTGCCAACACAGCATCTCTCAGCGGTGCACTCTGTTCGGATTTTTTATATGTTTGCAACGTTATTTCTCATCTTTAAATGTATTTTCCAATATTTTTTTTCCATTCTTGTCCAAACAACTTGAAAGAAAACGACAATAGGTCCGTTGAAGCACTCAATTTGAATTTCGCGAAATCCCAGCTTGATTTAGCTCTCAAGGCATCGTGCTTACTTCTTAGAACGATATATCCGAAAGATTATTGACTTCAACTCAAACTAATGTGGGTCATGTCTCCCTGTGATAAGGTGGCCACATTGAAGTTTTTGATAGTGTGCGGGCTTAATGGCTTATGCCTTCACCATTCGAGTTTATATGCAGTGGATTCGATTACGAGCTGCATACATGTATAATTATGTTACCTAGGGCAGTATTTTCTAAGTGCTATACCTTTTCCATTATATCAAACATTATTTTTCGATTAAAATTTATATTGCATTGTCCTGTAAACATTAACAAAATTCTATGTTAACTCCTTCTTGAATCCATCTGGACATTGATTGACATTCGTGCTGCGCCATCTATGACGCGTATACTATAACATATCAATCTAAGTTTATATCATAACACATCCAGCTAGTTTATTGTAAATCACAATGTGCTTATCTCTGGTTAAGCTTGATTGTCCGGTTTAGAATGGATAGTACATGTGTATGCCGTTTGCATTTACTTGTACAAGGGGCGTCGAATCTAATCAGATTCTCAAATCAAAGTAACTCAAGTTAAACAAGATGGCACAAGCCCGTTTACGTGCATTGCTTACTTAAGGCCCATTGAAAGTGCGTTGTGACTTTGGGGACACCCTGCATGCATAAAATTAACAACTACAATTTTTCCTTTCCTGATCACCAAAATAAATTTTTTTTGTAAACATTAACAGGGACATGCGTTTTATGGGATGTGCTCTTTGACAACTTATATTAATTGAAAAGATAATTCTATGTTTGCCTTTTCATTTTGCTTTATGGGCGATAGATGGCAGCATCTGCCGTCTGAATAAGAATAATAAGAGATTTACTCTCGTTGGCAAAATAAAGAATATCTGGAAAAATTCTTAAAAAATGTGTTTATATAGCACAGGAACTTACTATCAATATTAACTTTGACTTAAAACACTGAGTTTCATTTGATATGATCATATCTGTCCAAAATTACCAAAATTCAATTGCAAAAAATCACTTTCAATGGGCCTTAAATCTGCAAATGAGAGTGGAGAGTATGTTAATACAGTACATTACATGTACGTTTCATACACCAATACAAGTCTATGTACCATTCAGTCACCATAGCATTATAATTACTGGTTATCACAATGCCATATCAATTTTTTTCTGGAAGGGGAATTTGGTGTGATTAATGTTACTTGCTGAGATTAATTAATTCGAAACTTCCATCCTACACTTTCCAGTTTTAATTGTTAATGCGAAGTTTTTGCATAGGTCGGTCAGGAGGGCTGAATAACGCATGCTGTTAATTACGTGCTTTGATGTGCGATAAACTTTGCCAGATGCACAAATGGCGCATGCGCGAGAAATCCAGGTATACAATATATGGAAAATAATGTCAACATGCAAAGGCAGGATGAAAATGACATTGTTTTCAAACGCGACAGCCCATTGAAATTGGCAAACATTTCCAATTTAAAAGCAATTGTTGGTGAACTGTTTGACATTCACGAATTCAATTGTGTCCCTGTAAATGATAAATGTGTTGTTCCTCTCAGCAGATTTCCGTATCTGCCTCACCGACACAGATTCTGTGTGTTGACAAGCGCTTTTGCGTCCCATTGATAAATGTCCCTAAGTTTCTATTACATTAAGAAGTGCTTTCTCAATTTATATCCAACCAAAATGTAGGCCCGCACATTTTGGAAAAAGCTATGTACTGGTAAATGCAATTTGCAGGCTTGCTTGCTTAGGCACTTGTCGTTGCACGTCGTTACTGCAATCGATTCACATTGTTATGGATATTGAAGCAGCGTTTCGAGTATACACCACTATGATTGCGTCATATTTTTATTGCATTAAATCCATATTAGACGTGTTTTCCCTGAAGACCAGCCATCTCCCAATAAGTGCATGCGAGGAGATGAAACGTTGTAACTTGTTGTCTAAGATTTCTTATTGGGAACAACCTTGACATGAAAAGTGCAAAATATTGTGTGGTTAAATGGGCCACAATCGATCAAAAGAGCAGCTATAGTAGGCCACAAGGATAAATTTGAGTACTGATTGGCTAGTTTGTTTTTGACAAAATATGTGAAGTCATGAAAATTGGCCTTGACTTTTGTCATAAAACCGATTAAGCTATTAAATTATATTTACTTTAAAATGCTGAGATGAAATCAGGGTATAGATTTAAAGACATTCTTATTCAGGACTATAATAATGTACGTGGATATTGTGTGGAATTGGAATGTGTGCTAAGGATAGGGTTTCCCTGACCTGGAAAACCTGAAATTGGCAAGGAAATAACATATACATGGAATAATTTATTGAATTGGTTTTCACATAGCTTGAAATAACGTAACACAAAGGTCAGCCCTACATTTATAGAAACGGGGAATAAAACTTTTATCAGTATTTCACTATTAGATGCAAAGTTTGCTTGAAATTTTGTTGTTAGAAGTAAGATCATTAATATTTAAATGAACATATGTGACGTTGTCGATAGTAATCGCCAAAAAATAACCTCAATGTGCTGTATCATTAAAAACAGTTCACTCTCCGGTTTATACATGACAAGTACAAATTCAAAACATTTGCAAAACATGACAAAAACATGTCGATTAGGTTTTTCGACGCTAAGGTCTCTCCAGTATTCCTTGCATAGTTTTTGACAAACCTAGATTCATTTTCATCTCAAAACTTCGAATTTTCTGTTTGAAAATAAAGTTAGGATAATGTTTGCCGCTATTCCTGCTCTGATGAATAATAATTTCTGATATGATTAAATGAAATGGCACTGCTTCAACATATAACGCTGCACTGGTACGTCCCTTATCTGGAAAAAAAATTCTGAAATTTATGCTGAATGCATTCTATTGGCACTGCCAAAAAGATTATTTTGTGCTGCTATTATGTTCGTGGCATCTTGTGCTTAGGTTTGCAGGTTGTATCAGACCTAACAGAAACTCATAGAAATTTCAATAAATGCACGAAGGTCGACTTCAGCTCAGAAGCGCAAATCCTTTATTACCTTAATGCATTTCTTAACGCATATATTTTGGAAAAATAAATGAATCGGTGGCAACTTCATGAAATATGGCTCATGATGCCAAATGTCATGAATACATTTGCCTTCCTCATAAGGCAAGAGCGAATACACTTGACACAAATATGTTTAGCTATGACACAGAAATTGCTTGTGCGGCAGTATAAGTGAGTATTTAATGTTTCATAAGAGTTGAGGTAAACCAATATTGATCCTTTAAAAAAACAGCACCGCAAAGAGGAACATGCCAAATTTCCATATATTGCACGCATAAGCGTGACACAATATTGTCTATTCATCCATTGAATAATAGAGTGGATTTGAATTAAATACACGAGGAAGTGTGAGGCCGTTGGCTTTTGCGTAATAAATGTTGAATGAGCTACCTAAGGGGTACCACAGAGCAAAATGGTGTTGCAGCTAAATCAGGTTTTGATAAAAACACTGCTTCTTGAGCAACAGGCCAAACTGGTAAGATGACATGCAAAACAAATGATTATATTGGTCATTTGTACCTTTTTGCATATCATTAAGATAAACTAGCACGGAGTAAGTACATATATTGGTGGGCTTATACGTGCAGCATGACTAAATAAAAAATAATTACCAAGTATATAACATTTTATAGCAATTACAACGCTTTTAACAGATAAGGGCATTATATATCAAACCATTAATGCGTATGAAAAACGTATGTGAGCGAGTAAAAATGTAATGACCAATTATTTCTTGCTTGTCCAAACAGTTGCACAAGTAAGTTATTGGATCTACAAAGTGTGCATTTTAACTAGGTATGTTACGCCTATGCGTTGGCTTATCACAAAGGGTGCTTCAGTCTGCAAACCTCAAAAAAATGTGTTGACAATCAGAACATTTAAATCTTAATTTGCCCTATACCTTAATTTTGGGGACAATGTCATTTATTTAACTTAATAACGCATGGAGCAACTGACTCTCATCAAATTGTAAGGTAGATGGAATGAGGTAGGCCACAAAAGTACCGTTAGTCTGTTATCCATATCATCTATGTCCTTATCTATCCTAAACAAATGGTTGTGATAGGCTGTAAAATATTTATAGCCGCGTCATATTAAATCAATACCACAATTGCTGTTTATAAAACGGATAATGCAACAAACTGGTGACATTTATCAGTTCTATGGAAACTGGGAAATGCATGAAATCACTACATTATCCTATAATGTATGTATTCAGTAATATGTTCAGATTCTTACAAGCAAGTTGAGCTCCTGAGAAAAGTTTTAAATCTTTAGAAATGCGAAGGGTGTATTCCATGTGCATCAGCTTTTGGGTGGATTAGGTTTGTGTATTGAGTTGAGTCTATTCCAGGAAATTAATGTTTTAACAGCATAGACCAAGTACGCATTTCCATGCACTTTACAGGTTTCCATGACAAGATCTTACACAGACAAGTTTGTCTTATTAGCTTGGCACTCGTGCATCATGGCATTTGCAGTGAATGCACTCAAAAAAGTCTGCAATCGTACGACTTCCAAATTGTTAATGTACAGATGTATATTATATAACAATTTGACATTGACATAGTATAGGCAACTGCAGAGAAATCGGAAATGATATCAAATAGCAATTTCCCGGATGCACTCTCAAATTATAGATTATTGAAACTTTTTTTGCAAAGAAATTTGCATCATGTTACACAAATGCAGAATAAAATGACTATACCTACTTTAAATTAATATTTTGACTCACCATGCGATACCTTCCCAACTGCATTTTGATTCTATCTTTTCAATATATGAGTGGTAGCTTCATTTCTTCGGATAGATTTAATCCCTGTGGTCGTATATGATGTGCATGGGCACCATACAGTTTTTGAGCTTTTTTTCCATGAATTGCTCTAGTCCTTTGCAATGCATTGCTTGGTAACACCAGGTACACTCCTGGTTTTGGTGCATTGAATAGTGGCAACAGCAACTGAAGATTGCACAGCTGATGTGCACCTCGCCGCACAATGCATGCAAATTCAAACGGGGTACCTGGTGAAAGTCATTATTCCTAAAATTAGGTTACCAACAAATGCATGGGTGTGGAAACGTGATGAAAATCTCAATTACTGGTGTTGCTTAATAGATTTTTTGCCGATGCATCGACCACACGTTGCAGCTCCGTCCAACGCTGTCTGTGTTAAAAGTGAAATTACCAACGAAAGTTAATGTCATGCCTTTCAAGTGCGTTCGTTTTGTAGGTCAGGAAGAAAAATTGTGCAACCTGTTTTGGATTCTTTTATTTACTTGTCGTAGACATGGCCGACACGCATTGTTATGCACGACAGTTTTACATGGACGTAATCGAATGTGTCTGTTGGCTGTGTAACAGTTAATTCAGCTACTAACAATATGTATAACTAGCGTGCAAGATGGTTGCTAATAGAATTACGTCACAAGAGAATAAATTAAAGGCACAAAGATGCACGTGAAAATAGTGGACGGAAGATAAAGCAGGATGTTACACAACATACACTGCATGCCGTGTACAGTGTTCCAATTGTTGTTTGTATGGCAACTATGTGTATAGATCGATGCTTCTATTTCTTCTATTAATTACCCCAAGGAGTTGAAGGAGTTGTCCTCCCTGCACACAAGTGTAATTTGACGTTGATTAGATTGGCTCATGGTCATTCATGATGTTTACATGAGGATTTAACACGCCTTAAATTAAGCATCTTGGGATGTGATCAGAGTTTGCAAAAACCAGATACAGAATAATTTGTTGGGTTGGTTGTTTGGACTCAACTTATGTAAAGCTGGTTTAAACTCTTTAAATGCTATTTGCATAGACTTTATAATTAACTTGCTCGGTTTGAGGTGTTTTGAATCATGCAACCCCCTGCTGATCCTCAAATCCGGTGTACTCAACTCAAATTAAGTTTTGTAAACGCGCAAGCATACATGGTAATTGAAAGGCCAAATAAAACTGACATGCATTAGGGAAGTTTCATTACATATGCTAGAGTCAAGAAAATCGATTTTTTTTTGCTAAGTTACAGCAACGCATATTTACGTCGATCAATATTAGAATAAGAATCCTGCACCAAAAATTAAATTTTTTTTAGAAAACGTTATCATCAAAAATTTCTAAGAGATGAGCTTGTTTTTGTAAACATGTATAACATTCCCAGCCTACTTTCATTCCCCATCACTGTCATCATGCAACGTTTCAAGGCATAATGGACGGGTTTTTTCATTCTTTAATAGCAGTTACGTGAAATTGAAAAAAAAATATTCTGGAGTTCTACAAATTGTATATTCATAAACAGTTCTTTATGCTGTTTATATTCCACCTAAAAAGAGTAACGTTACCTTCCACATCTACTCTCACACTTGAAATCATGGCCGTTTTTCTGGAAAAAAACATTAACCAACTTCATATTGCCCACTCAGTTACTTTCTGAATGCATTCGGATTTTCGGATTTTGGTGCAAAGCCATGCATTTGACGGAAATGGCTGAACATGGTCCACGATTTTAAAGGTTGTGATATATTTTTAACCATCTCAATAAGCTTTTTTCGGAAAAGTGCATTTTATCACAAGCACAATCCACTACCTCCAAGGCGAAGAAAGCTGAATAGTTTGCAATTGAAAGTGATCATTTATCTTTGAACATGTTCACTTTTTCAGTTGCAAACTGCTTAGTTTTTACACTTTGTTACCATCTGTTGGTCGCCAATGTCTATTTCGCGACCAATATATCAACTTTCGTTTACTCCTCAATCAGTTTGTCCTCGCTTCATATAATAGTTAACTTCAATTACACCACTATGTGGATCACAGCTATCAGTGCTGTAGGAATGTTGAAAGCGAAAAGCCTCCGAATGAGTTTTGTGGCGTGCAGAAAAGCAATTACATGGTGCAGGTACAACTTGCCCACCCTTAGAATGAAGGATTTAGAAAAAAAATTTAAAGCTCAGAGAACCGTGATTGCATTGTGCCAGGACTTTCATTAAAAATTCTATGACACGTTTATTATGCTTGTAATCCTTACGCTCATTTAAACCCAAGATGCTCGTACATCACTGCAATCCTCGTTATGAAAATGCACCTCATGATTAAAAAAAGATAGGATTTTTTAAGAGGGACAAGGATGGCAGCATTCGAGTGACGATTCTTTTTAGGTTAAACAATTGCCATTATTTTTGCATGAGCTTAGACGTGATGCATCAAGGTGAGCTGTATGGCATTGGCTGCGGAACGAAATTCCATGAATTTTGGATGTCGACCAGCAAAGTTTAATTAAATATTCATTAACTAATTAAGAACTTAGTGGCTGAGATTATACGGCACTGCCGTCTTCAAATTCGGTGATCTCGTGAGCAGAGGAGCCTTCTTGTATGACCACATAAATAAACTATCAAACTGTTCATTTGGGTTCATTAGGTCTTTTATGTCGCAATGCGACAGATTGCCAGGATACAAGATGTTCTGTTGGATAAACTATGGACATGCCCCGCTCCAAATGTGCACACAATATTTATAATTTAACTGTACTTTCCTAGTATACACGAATGACACCTGACCCAATACCTGTTGGACATTATCATTTTTGGTGTATTGTTTTGCTGTGTGTTTATCACCTAACCTAATCTATAAACCATCCGACAACTAATTCCTAATTTAGCTGCCTCTAACCACCAGGCAAGCACTACCAGCTTACTAGGCGTTAGAAGCCCATGTATAGTGCATATAGTGCTTGCCTTTCCTTTTTTCCCTATTAACAATACATGTGTAGTTACCACATACAGTATTTCCATTATGTATTGCGTATATTTACAGCATACATGATGGAATATATTTCAGGTATTTATTTCATACATGATAGCATATACTTACATATATAATCATAACATTTATAATATATTATTCATATATTGAATTGGTATATGTTCTATATATAAATAATGTTTCAAAAAATATATTTATCACATATTTTGTCCATATGGGATTTCTCATGGTTTATACATGTACAGTATACTGTATAGTATTGCTGTTCTGTCTTACGAAATCAAGTGGAATCTTGTGATCAATTATTTAAATTCAAACCCAGTCGTAATTGATGCATTAACAGTGAAAAGGATGCAATACCAAATAGCAAAATCCAAATTTCTCAAGAGGCGAAAATCCGAAAAGAAAAAATATTATATACAGTGTTAATATATAAATGAATATACAGGTGTATGCCTATGACCATTATACAGTGTGTATGCCTGGGAACGAAAATAAAGGAATACTTGCACCGTTCTCCGGATGCCAAGAATAGCTGCATCCAGTGCCATCTGATAAGTTTTGGAATATTTACATTAACATCATTAGGCATTTTAAATGGATTAGTCTCAATTATGCCAGGGGTGCTCTGTATATCACTGAGATTAATCCATCGCATTTGAAGTACACCGTATATAAGATGTAAAGCAATCCGTTTATTGTCAACTTAGAGCCGTTAGCATCTTTGTAAATCTCATCAAAATGCAGTTCTGTCTGTCAGATTAAGTTAGGTTATTTAATTTGATCTTTAATTACGATATGAATTGCCCGATCGATATTGTTGGCTCTTACAATTGTAGATGTGAATATGCGAGAGGAATGTCGAATTTTGTGAAAGTTATGTAATTATGAGCACATGTATGTAATTTCGCCAGAGCAGAAATGACTGGGTTTCATAACTACATTGGCTGCGTTCGGAAATGTCATTATTGACGCACTTTCTTTTGGATTCCACATGGCGCATTGCTTTTAATAGCTAAGGACGATATACAGTATAAATAATGCCAATAAATTTGAGTCATGTTCATCGCTCTTACCTTGCATGCCAAGTTGCAATATGGGCCTAGTGCATTATTACAGGGAAACATGAATTTTCCATTAAGGGGTTGTTTTTGTTTTCTCTCCGATGGAGACTTCTTAATGAACAATTGATTGCTGCTGAGAAAATGTCCATGTGGAATTTTACATAATGAAAGTGTTCTCCTTCAAGCCACTGTGTTGTGCTTTGGTATTGGAGGGCAAACAAAGAACACGAAGGCAGTTCGACACGTCGTTTAATGAAATCTTCTTGGTTCAATTATCGACCTACTCTATTTATTTTGTGTTCAGAGCTAGTGAGGGCTTGTCAGCGTTATCGGAAGTCTTCGGATGTGGAAATGATCGGTGAATATATGTGCAATGTATAGAAACTTGAAAAACCTATGTGTTTTTAGAACCTAATGAATTAGCAGTTCATCCTCATGAATTATCTCGGATGCAACCAATTGCAGTTGATTTGCACACTTTTTCTAAGTGCAGTCTATAATTTGTAACCTTATTAATCACATTTTCAGAACTCTTCAATTTTTGAATAATCGATCGATATGATGGGATTTTTAGACAAGTGTACTCACAGTGTGCCAATATATGCTCGTAACATGCAAGGCACTCTGTCATCCCTTACCCCTTATATTGCATTTTCTCTTCAACGTCCATCCAGATCCAGAAACCAGTGCTGGTATAGCAGTAACGTCTAGGGAATTACATTATTGGCATTTATTTGTCGTTGTGAACACTTGGGTTTACTATTTTGGCTCGAATTTTGTTTGGAAGTTGCTGTCAATCAATTCGCTATGCAAAGTGCTACCTGAAACGCTATATGGTTTATGATATTAATCGATGATATACAGGTAAATTAGTTTGAAGAAATACATTTTTAACTTAGGAAAAAATTATACATTATATTTCTGCATTATAGTGACTGCAGGCGGTTGGACAGGCAGAAACGAAATTGTTTTCAGGTCAGCCTAGGTTAGGGTGGATTAAACACAAAATAATAGCAAAACAAAGGATGAATTGCGACAGATGGGACAGGTGCCATCCTTGTACAATTGTATACTAGACAAGTACGGTTTGTATATAGGGCGATTCAGAAGGAAGTTGCTCCAAGACGCAACGGGGATAATGGCAGGATAACTATAGTTTGTTCAACAAATAGTACTATGGAATTCAGATGGACCAATACAATGCAATTAATCTTGCAGGTCCATTTTCAGAATCATGCTCGCCAAACTATTTATGAGTCAAAACATCTGGCTGCCAAAGAAATTTTATACATGTATAATGTTAGTTAACGAATCAATTTCAACTATGATCATATCGAATGGGAATAGACTATATGGCGAATCATTCTATGTTGTGTAATGTATATGGCAATCTAATGGGAAAGACGTTCTTTATCAAAATGGGTACTTTGACTTCCATAATTTGTCACGTAGGTCTACCATGACAAATCAATGTTGCATTGCACCACCCAAGTTCCATTATCGACCACATTTATTTTTTTTACATACAGCTTTCTAGTTGCACACCAGCAATTTCCCTGACATGCCCATTGAAAAGAGAAAATTTCGGCTGTGATGATAAATCGATTACTGTTATTTCAAGTTTACCGTGACAGTTAGCTTCGAATTTGTGAATGGCATGCAGTACATCTCCATGCAACACTGGGCACAAAATGGCAACCACATTGCTACTTTCATTCAATTTCCATTACGACCCCTTTCGCAATTTTCGTCTGTTCAACTCATCTAGTCTTGTAAGGACTTACTGAGACATCAATTAAGTTGCCCTTTAATTGCAGATATTGCCACTGAGCAATGTTTTCAAATCCTCGTTGGTCCTCACAGCTAATCTCTTCCTTGGCATAATATTTATATTACAAATTTGCATTCTTTCAAAATATCCATACAGCATGGTGTAAACAGCACACCCAGGAGGAATATAGGCAGCTATGTTAACAATGATAAAACAATGTAGCTGAAGGAAAAGTATACTATTTGAATTTGTTCTCGAAATACAACAGAGGGAGACACGTTTTATGCTATCAAATGATTTCATGGAAGTCATTAAAACCTACTTGTGTGGACGATCATGGGTTTACAATCGAGTCTGAATGAGTGACTGGTTCTGGGTCACATGAATGAGCATTTTGGACATAAACTAACAAACTCGGGGCACGTGCTGTTGCTTGCATCGTATCGATTTTGTAGGGTTTCATTCATTTCATGGAATGATTATTTTCGTGAATAGAAGCTGAACCGTTTCTGAAATTCAAAAATGCACGGAACTGAATTTTTTAGGAATTCATATTGTCCACCTTGACTTTCTGAACCGTAGAAACTGTTCACCCATACTCTGTACTGCTGAACAAGTTCTTCGCTTTGTATGCCAAGGTTCTGTTGCCTTTGAATTTTTCTATTAAATGATTTTTAAAAAAAATTATGAATGAGATGCTTATATGTACATGTATATCAAACCAACAGAATTTGGCTTCTACCCGTATTGTGTGATCGGGTCGACTGACATTGCTAAGAATTTTGACTAAATGTTGTTGTATAAATACGTTCATGTCGTTCAGTCTCTATGGTTCATATTTTCAAGGGGAAACTGCATCTAATGCATATTAAGCCATGCTCCAAATGATTACAAAATATATTCCAACTCAACTAGTCTAGTATACAAGAATGAAACCATGGCCCTCTTTCATATAAAGAATGAGAAATGTGTGAAGTTGATGAGTCTGAGACTTTTGTGTGGCATGGAATAGAACTTTGTTATGAAACCATCAAACCTTAATTCCTCACACACCTCATGTTTTGTGAAATATTGCCTGGCCTAGTTTTTTATTTTTAGTTGATCCTTTGTTGTGTTTTTGTGCATAACCGCCCTAAACTAACCTAAAAATGCAATGTTTTATTTTTGCCTGTCAACCGCAAGCAATAACTGCCAGCTTGCGAGTCGCTAGGAGAAGCCCACTTTCTCATTGTGTCCATGATGGAGCGGGCAGCGCAGCAGGACATAATATACAGTATAGCCAGTAGGATTAAATAACACTTTATTTGGCTGGGCTGCTTGACTACAAACTATATAACATTACTATATAAGAGTAATTGGTCTTTGCAAACTCCAGGGCTATGCAAACGCTTAGCAACATCTCTCATGTTGATGGTTCTGAGCAACGCTTCCGTGTCATTTACGAAAATAACTGATGTGCAGAACCATTTGAATAAATACAGATATACCCGTAAAAGCGTTATCATGTTTTCTGAATTACCCTTTATATGCAATACAAAGCGAAAACGCCGAACCCCCACGTGGACTCTATATCAAATGGTAAATAGATGTGGTGCATTTTCCACGCTTGCTGTGAACGTATAAAAAAGTAACCTAAGCGTATAAACAAGGCATATGAAAGCAAATACATTTACACCTACTCGTTGGTTACCACTCAGACGGATTTACTTGATGGAATGGCCTGTCCAATTTCGATACGCTAAATGACAGACTAATGATATTTGCCCTGCTTATTGCTACATTCAAACGACGATCGAAGGTCGCAAAATTTGTCCGAAATTGGAAGTTATAATATTCGGAGCCTTGCAGCGAAATTTTTCTGAATACCATCAGTATTGTATTCAAAGACGTTTTGTAATTATTCCCTTTGTCAGTTCCTGTCGTTGTGTGGCACATTCTTGACTGCGTTTTTGTGCATATATTACACGTCCTAAAAACACCGATGTTGCCCATGGTGCTGTATATTTATTCCCTGCTCCGAAAATGATTTTCATTACTTCAACTCCACTGTTTGCTAAGTATCGGAACTTATAAATGAAAGGGCATGTACATGTACATGTTAGCCGCCAACACGAAAGCACACAAATGAATTCGAAAACGAAAGAAACAAATGTTAAATTCCAACTGTTGGGACAGGTCTCATCCTTAATTGTCTTATAGACAAGTAGTGTTGAAGTATCCATATTTTTGCACATTTATAGCAGAGAATACATTTACATGTACACTCTGAACGGAAAAAGTACAAATGTTGAACCTTAAGGGTACAAATGTTTTGGAACTATATACACACCCTATGGGTACATATGTTCATCGCATGTGTACCCTTGAAATGTGTTCCTACACTGCAAATTGAAACATCTAATTCATGGAATTAGATGCATTTTAAAACAAGATGGCCATCTACATTTCAGAT